>BPLR01020999.1:0-46441 GCA_021605095.1 Caerostris extrusa
AGCTGGCAAGTATTTAACGAAGAATTTTCGCCCATCAATTTACAACGCATCATTCCAAACTTAAGAGCGTCGGATCTTCGACAGCATATCGGGTGCTAACATCAGTCGACAGGCCAGATGGGCCTTCCAGGGTGAGATTGGGAAGGTTGGTGATTTTCTAATGCGCTACTGACGATAATGTAATTTCACTAAGTCGTCCAACACAAGTACAGAAGGAGTCGGCATCACCTGCTCTGGTCATCTCAGTGCACTTCCTCAAACTGATTGGCCTCGGGATTACAGAGCAATCCCAGACACATATTTCCTCAGCAATAGATAACCGCATGTTTGAGTACCTCGGCTGGGTAGATGTCCGTGTTGAGCATCTGTTTTATAGGGTGGACCTACATTAATGAGCCTTGACTGGCTGATGTAATGTGTAACGCCGCCATTTTGATCTTTTGTAACCCCCAAAGATCTGACAACTCGTTCAGCCCAGGTTCTACTTTACGACAACAGTATTCTCGCAAAATTAGATTATTACATCAAGTAAAATAGAACTGACAGAGGGCACCACTGAATTTGGAAATGACAGTCAAAATTGACAGTAAGAACAGTGCTCTAAATGTCATTTATATAAATCGATACTTCTTCCTTCCTACATTAGCTGGTACCTGCCATTTTGGTATTTGCATGGTGGTCATCTGTGATTTACTGGTCAGGTGCCAGACTCTCAGTTTTCAAAGAAAGATATGTCGTTTTAAGTCGAATAAAATTCGTATAGACAAAGCTTCTGCATTGTCTTAAAGACTTTAAATAAATACTTAGTCTAAAAGTGGGGAAAATTTGCTCCCATTACAGTGTTTGGTCAATGTTCTAGAGAATCCTTAGCTATATGTTTGAACAACTTTCATCTAAAACTAGAAGCGCTTTTTTGAGTGGTAGCACGCGAGATTGTAGCACTTCTTGAATAGTTCTTTGGCAAATTTTATTGTAGACCAAGAAATGCATGATCAAAATTTGAATTTGTTTAAAGTAACACTCTTCCGAAAGTGAACATCTTGCGGATGCACATTTCTTTATATTTAACAGTCAAAGTATATTAAATATAGATTCAGTGAAAGCAAACAAAGAGATGCTCAGCAGTTCAAGTTCTGTGATACTTAGAAAGGAATATAAAAGCATTATTAATCACATCTATTGGTAAAGGTGAAATGACAGCAGTAGACTCAAAGCAAAGCACAAGTGAGCCCCATGAACTTCTGTGCCTCTGCTTCAACTATAAATGCTTCATTTATACATGCTTCAATAAAATGAGTTGGACGAAAGTGCAATCGACCATACATCATGAAACATGTGAATGTCATTTGGCTCACCTGTGTGTGCTTGACAGTTAGCTATATAAAAGACAGCTCATTTACGAAATGATAAAGCCATTACAAATTCTTGCTGCATTTCTCTCTTTAAATAAGGTTATTTTTTGAAAGAATATCAAAACACTAAATGAATAATTTGTGCATAATTTGAAATAAACTGTAACTGAAAAGAATCAGAAGCTGTAATATTTAGTTTACTCATGCCAAGTCAAAGACTCAAAAGGAATTGCATGAAAGGATCGTTTTCGAACATAGAAAGCTCAGAATACACCCGTGTACTTAGTGGGTCTGTAATGAATGTCAAATCAATTTAAATATTAGTAATTTGTTCAGACATCCTGCTTATTATCATGTTCGATAAACGGCAGACTTTTGATGAATTCCCAAATCCTGTTCTGCTCTATTTTGGTATTATTGCAAATTTGATGCAAAAATCTATTATAAATGGTCAATAAACTTCAATTAGCTTGAGCATATTGTGCTTTATATAATTATATATACATATATATATATATATTACATATATATATATATATATATATAGTTGTTGCTACATATATATATATATACAGCAGTTATATAATATTTATTATTTAAAATAAATTTCACATTATGAGATGTATGATTCAGTAAATTCATATAAAGGTAAAGGAAGTTGAGTCTGTTTGAGACCATTTTAATTACTTAATATTTGAATAACATTTATCTTCTTGAAATTTGAAAAGTGGAATATTTAATAATGGGAGATATTGCCAGCTTGGTCAAAACCCTGCTAAGTATTCATATTCACCCAGAAAAAAGTTGTGGTGGTTATGTCCTTCTATCTATGTTATAAAACTTCAAGACTTTTCAATATTATGTAACCATATTATTTTTTAAATATATCAGATATTATTTCATGAAGCCTATTTCATTTGCAAGTGTTTAAATTATGGTTTTTTAAATTTAATCATGCTAAATTATTAACGCAAAGTATTTAATTTTACCCACTTTTGAAGATTCATTTAAATCATTTACATTATTTATTTTTACAGTTTTAAATATCGCATCCTCATCTTATATTTCTATCTTTAATCATTTCAATATATTTAAAGGAATAATAGTTTTTCAGTTATTGTAGACAGAAATTAGCTGTTAGAAACTATTGCGTTAGGCTTTGGTATTAAAATTGTACTTTCAAAGTTGGTCTAATTTACATTCATTTTAAATACTTTAATTGTCTCTTTCTCTGTCATTTATCTCAGTTTTATTCAGTGTTTAAAATTAAAATTAACAGCCAATATTTTTGTTTTGATTCTGATAATACTTGCAGTTGCCATTTTAGTGTTGGTTTTATTGTTGGGGATTGCCAGGAAAATGGCTTCGGGGATTATTATTTGCCTGGTTCCTTAACGTTGATGGTATACGGCTCGCTCATTTTCAGTTTTAGTACGGAGAACGTGTTAAATCATTCAATATAAAAGCATGCTTTTCATTTTTCGTTAATGTATTGTCATATTTTGAAACAGGCCAAGGGCCTCTACCAGGTTTCCTTATAGCTTATGCATATTGCTTTAAAGGGGGAAGACTGCAATATTTTATTATACTCATCATTGTATGTTGTGCTGAGGCTGGTACAACTCTCTTATCTCAGCTTAGCGAACGATAAATTGTTAGAGACATACAGGAAGATTCTTGATAAATGAAAAGGGAACACAGTTCCGTGGTCAGCCATTGAATGATCTTCGCTTCCAGTCAGAGATATGATTGCTTGTTAATGAGATTTTCTTTTGATATCAGAGTAGCCACAAACAGAATGTATTTATTGTCAGAAGAAAATTTAACTTGGCCAGTTTAAGGCCACCTGGAGGAATATGTCATAAACTATTAGGGATTACCGTTTTCTTCTGACAATAAGTATTCTGTTTGTATTACAGACAGACATTAGCTTTCTCTGATATCAAAAGAAAATCTCATTCTTTCTAAACAATCATATCTGAACACAAGGCGAGATAAATTCTCCAATGGAAACATTTTTAGGTGCTGATATTCCCTTTCATTTTATCAAAGGGAATCATTCATAAATAATATGTTTGTTTATTCACGTTCGCTGCAAAAGCTTTCAGAGTTACTTAAACCATTAAGTGCAGGATAAGAGTGAGTTATTATTTTAAACACAACTTATACAATACAGTAAGTATATAGTAAAATATTGCAGTCATACACTAAAATATTTATGCATAAATATAAGGAAACCTGAGAAAGTAAATTATGTGTTTCAAAATATGACAATACATTAACGAAAAATGAAAAAAAAAGCTATCTTATATTGGATGATTTAACGTTCTCCGTGCCATATTCTTAAAACACCTTGAAAATTAATTTAATTGCGTGAATCGTTTTATCAAATTATATTACCATCAATTATAATCAATGTTAAGGGAACTGAATAAATAATAATCCAAAGTAATTATTGATCATCATTTTCCTGTAAATCCCAATATCATGATGAATGACTATTAATTAAATGCTATGAAAGATTAACAACAAGCGATAAATTTCTCCTATTAACATCATTTATTTCAAACTCTTTACTAAAATAACAACTCTTTAAGTATTATCAAGTCAAAACATAAAAAAAAAAAATGTGAAAACTGTTGAATTTTAATTTTTAAATACTGAAAATAAAACTGAATAAAAATGACAAGAGAAAAAAGGATAATTAAAATTATTTAAAATAATTAATAAATTAATTAACTTTGAAAATTTTTAATTTTGTACAAAACAACTTAGTAAAGTTTCTAACGAAAGTATTTACTTCTGTCTACAATAACGATATATGAAAACTATTATTCCTTTTAAATATATTGAAATGATTTCTTTCAAAGATAAATTATAAGATGGATGCGATATTTAAAACTTGTAAAAGTAAATGAAAATAGAGTAAACGGCTGCATTTAAATGAATCTTCAAAGTTAGTTAAAATTAAATCACTTGCGTTAAATAATTTAGCATGATTAAATTTAAAAAAATACATAATTTAAACACGCAAAAATTAAAATGGAAATTTCATGAAAATAAATACATTTTCACGGTATGATTATAAAAAATAATAGTTTTTATGTATTGAAAAGTCTTGAAGTTTTTACTCTTATAAGATAGAAGAGACACTAACCACCCACTTTTGGCTTTTACTTCTAAGATTCTTGAATATATGAATACTTAACAAGTTTTATTAAATAGCCTAATATCCCGATATTAAATATTCAAAAAGCCTCTTTGCCTTTCAATATCTTTTCAAATTTTCAAGAAGGTCGCGTGACTGATGAATATGTTATTAAATTCATAAATGAGTTATAGACAAACAGACTCAATAACATTTTTACGCTGCCATAGATTTTACTGGGTCATACTTGCATCTCATAAATGTGAAATTTATTTTAAATAATAAATATTATATATAATATATATATATATATATATATATATATATATATATATATATATATATATGTATATATATATATATATGTATATATAATTTATATAAAACACAATATGCTTTCCAAATTCAATTGGTTTATTGTTATTTATAATAGATTTTGCATCAAATCCTATTGCTTAAATTTGCAATAGTAAAATAAGTAGAATAAGGATTTAAATTCGTAAAAATTTGCCGTTTATTAATTTATATAATCTAATAAAGCAAGATGTCTATGAAATTAAATTACTAATATTTAAATTGATTTGACATTCATTTACGGATTACTAAGTACAATATTTTGAATTAATATTCTGAGCTATACAATGATTCGAAAACAGTCAAAATTTTTCATACGTAATTCCTTTGAATATTTATTTGTAAACATGTGTAATTTCTTTGAGAGTTAAACTAAATATTACAGCTTCTAATTCTTTTCAATTACTGGTTTATTTCAAATTATGCACAGACAATTTATTCATTTGAAGCATGATTTTGATATTCTTTTTCAAAAAATAACCTTATTTAAAGGAAAATGCTGCGAAAAAAAATATTTCGTAAATTTTGTAATGAACGTAAAATTTTTTCGTAAAATTTGTAATGAACTGTCTTTTATATAGCTAACTGTCAAGCACACACGAATAATTAAATGACATTCATAATTGTGTGTATGTTCATAGTCGATTGCACTTTCGTCTAACTCAATTTTTTATTTGAAACATGTATAAATGAAGCATTTTTTTATAGTTAGTAGAATTTTTTTAAGTTCATAAATTTCACTAATGAAAATTTGCTTAGTCTGCTGCTGTCATTTCATATTTTTATTGCTTTACCAATAGATAAATGATGCTCTTCAACTTTTTATATTCCTTCCTAAATTATCTAGAACTTGAACCTTTTGAAAATTACTTTTTATCTCTTTGTTTAACTTTCACTGAATCTATATTTAATACTTTTGCGACTGTTTAAATATAAAAATAAATGCATCACCAAGTTGATTACTTCAGAAGGATGTTACTTAAATAAATTCAAATTTTTTTGATCATGCATTTCTTAGTCTACAATAAAATTTTGCCAAAAGAACTGTTCAAAAATTTATACCGTACATATTTCTTTTTGCTACAATCTCATACATTCATTACCTTACCACTTCAAAAACACTTCTAGTTTTAGATTAAGAAATAAATTGTTCAAAACATATAGCTAAGGATTCTCTAGAACTTTTATTATTAAATTGCTTTTTCTATCTTTTACTATATATTAAAGACAAATTTTACTTTAGACTAAGTATTTATTTTAAAAATCTTTTAAGATTAATGCAAACATTCTATACTAATTTTTATTCGATGCTTAAAACATTTTATCTTCACTGATCAAACTTGAGTCTGACAAACTTTGTTAATTAAGGACAAGATGACCACCATCTCAAACACCTGCTTCTAAAATGTAAGATTTTCAACCAGCAAGTATTTAGGAAGGAAGAATCGATTTATATAAATGACATTTTAAGAACACTGTTCCTTGCCTTTCAGTACTGTCAATTTTTATTTTGTCATTTCCAAATTCAGTGAATTTTTCTGTCAGTTGTTTTCTCTATTTTTTGCTTGATGCTAATAATCTAATTTTGCGAATACCCATTGTCGTAAAAATTAGAACACCAAGACGGAGTTGTCGGATCAATACAAAACATGTCATAAAGGTTTGATCTGGCACATATGCAAAGATCAAAATGGCAGCGTTACTGCACATTACATAAAACAGTGTAGGACGTTAATGTAGGTCCACCCTTGCCCATAAAAGGTCTTCTGAGGTACTCCATATGCAGTTTATCTATTGCTGAGGTACTCCGTATGCAGTTTATCTATTGCTGAGGAAATGTTATGTCATCACAAATTGCTCATGTTGCCGCCGAAGCAAATATCAATTGTCGGAGTTTGAGAGAAGGAGAATCACTGAGATGATAGAGAATGGGTGGTCACCGACTCGGACAATTCTGTACTTATTTGTTGACTTTAGTGAAGTGTACATTATCGTCCAATTAGCACGCACATTAGAGGCATCACCTGTACGAGCCCCCGAGTCTACCCATATCGTTGGGGTATCCTTGATTTGCCATCATTTGTGATGTTAGCACCCATTATGTGTGCTGTCCGAGAAAGACATCCGACGTCGCCCAAGTTTGGAATGATGCGTTGGAATTGGAATTGATGGAGCGAAGAATTCTTCGTTAAATACTGCCAACTGTTTTGAGATGCATACCATGGTTTGGAATACCATTACATACGACATTTTCTCCCCTCTAGCAATTATCCAACCCCACCAAGACAGTCCAGATGCATATTGACGACCTTCTTCAGCCTTCCTTCAGGGGTTAATACTAATTTTCTATATATTTTCAATTTAAATTATGTCATCATATAATAATGTCCCTACCAACCAATAAAATTAAAAGAACTATCGGCAATATTTTATGTATTTTTTATACAATAATTTAATTTCAATAATAATATAATTATAGTAACCAATTTAATTTTGACTATTTTATTGAGCAGTTTCCTTATTTTTACTATAATAAACATATTTTTATAAGCCGCTGTGAATTTAATTTGTCTTCTACTTTCTGTCTAATGAAATTCAAGCAGACAATTTCGTTGCTGTGAAAGAAAATCTCATGTCATTCAGTTTTATCGGCGATTTCCGATCACATCTTGCCTTGCTTTCATAATTTAAGTCAGCTTCTTTTTCTACGCTCCGGAAAGATAAGAAATAAGAAAAGCACACACGCACAAGAATGAATTTTTCATTCTCTTCTCAACTAAGTCAAGACCGATGGGAACGTAATTGCATTTTTGCAGGAAATAATGATCCTTTTTGTCAATAAACTTTTTGCTTTAATGAGTTTCTAAGGAAAGCGTTTCAGCGTCAGCAAAATTGTCATGGAAGGTGCGTTCCATCAAGAGAAAAAACAGCTTTTCAATCGATGCATCATCCTTTTGAGTTTTTTGATAGTTTTTACTTCATTGTTGAAAATTCCCCCATTTATTATGACTATAATACCAAAACGTTCGAGATTGAAAACAGTTAGGAAAACTGTAACGAAAGCTCCGTCGCATAAAATACATAAAAAGTCTTTTAACGTTATTTGTCCCAAGAGTAAGGAAACTGCATTTTCTTTCTAAATTTAACAATATCACTCAATAAAATAATCATAAAATAATATGAAATATTAGCATTTTTTATATATCAAACGAAACTTTTATTAGACTGATTGAATAATGTCAGAAGTTATATTTTAATCATTATTTCTGCTAATAAATACTGTAATATTTAAAGTTTGACGCCTCTAAATTTCTCATCACGATATTATATTTACAAGCAAAATTAAAAATTTTAAATCATGCATAAAATAAAAAAAAATTTTCTAAAATTATAATAACATTTCTTTCATAAATATTTTAAAAATAAAATTATGACAAGTATCTACATCTATGTTTAAGTATTAAAAACTATTTTCATGGATCATTTGGGCTGTTAAATGCAAATGTAATAAAATAAAGATTGACTCCTTCACTACTATTTGTTTGCCAGGAATCGACACTTGAACTGGCCTCCATTTTCCTGTACTTCTACTGTATGTATTAAGCCTTTCAATTCATTCAATTAATTTGAAATTTATTGAGCCCCTTATTACTTAAGTGAAATAATCTTCAATGTTAGGTTTTTATGTGAGAGCTATCAGTACTTACTATTTATCTTGTATTTCTCATTTATCCACTCATCTGCTTTTGGAAGCATTTAGATTTTAAGTCATTTCTCTTTATATTATTACTTAATTTAACTGATTAAATTCATTGCTCAGTTTATGTTGAGATCTAATGATGATATATTGATGGATAAGCAAATATTTATAAAATGATAAAACAGTATTATGAACTATTTATTACTTTAAAAAATTATCAAAATTATTATAATTCGAATTATTGATTGCAAACACTCTCTACATTAAGAAAAAACAATCTGATTTTAATATGTATTTATTTCCTAAATATTTAAAAAAGTATTTATACGAAAGAGTATAACAATTAAAATTATTTTTGTATCGGGAAATGTTTAAATTCATTGCAATGAATGATAATGTTAAACTTAATACAGAAATAATGTATTAAATCTTGTGTTTAGCATTGCAGTTAAACTATTAGATCTACTGAATAATTGAATTGAATGATATATATATTGTTCTGGCATTCAATGCAAATGCCTATTTAGTAATTAGCAACAGCCTGCTCTTCGAACTACTAGAAAATCTGCCTATATCCAATTAACCATTTCTGAATTAAGCACAGGGTTCTAGAAACATGTATAGGATCGAGTTTAACCGAGTTCATTTTGAAATTTGTTTGAAATTCAGATCTTGAATATTTCTTTACTATCTATATCTAAATAGTTTTGGAACACAAATAACTCCAACTGTTTTCCCTCGAGCACTTTATAAGAGAGACAAGGCAAAAGATGAACCGCTTTTAAAGGAAGATAAATAATAAAATAAAATAATTTTTACATTGTGCTTTCAAACTCTCATATATTCAATAACAAAATATTAAAAGATGCACCATATAACTTAAATAGGAGAATTATAAATAATTAATTATTGTTTAACACTAAGTTATTCTTAAAAAGTCATTAGGTTTTCCTAGCAGTGTGAAAAATTATGCGAATTAGCGTAAAATGAAATAAAATAATATTTATTACATAGAAACAAGTATAATTTCATGTAATTAAAAAGATGCTTTTTATTAAAAATTAAATTCAAATAATTTTTTAAAATTAGCTTTTTTTATTTTAAGCGTGTGAGAGATTTTCAAATATAGTGGTTAATTGTACAAACCTTAATAAATAAATGTTTTAAATTTAAAAATAAATTACTGCAGTTATTTTTTATAAAGAAACAAATTTCTGAGGTAATTCACCAACAAAATTAAATAATAGAAATTCCTCATTAAAGCAACTTTAGGCTCTCAAATCAATTATACATTACATACTAAGGAATTTATAAGGTTTTGTGTTAAAATGAGATACTTAAAAAGAATTAACTGCATTATTTGTTTGGAAACTGCTATAAATATGAGTAATAAGATATAAAAACAATTCAATGATTCCCAGTACTGTTTGTGTTACCCATATAAAGATGTAACCGGAATTTTATTTTTATATTTGATAATGGTTCTATTTCAAATGAATATGATTTAACCAAAAGAATAAACTCTAAAATGATACACACATGCTACTCCGAAGAAAAAAAATCAGTTTTAAGTTGATATTTTGCTAATGTTTTTAATCATTTTTAATATACACTCATGTTCATAAATTAAGGATAATTCAGAATCACACAGAAATTGAACTCTAAAATAAAAATTTCACCTGTAGAATTATCAGACACATTTTGAAGAATATGCAAATTACAGGAAACAAAAAATGGCGCGGATAGTACGTCACAATGACGAGTGTAAGAGAGGGGTATATAAGGAATGGTGGCAAAGAAATAAAATTGTTCACAAGCGCTTTAAAAGCCTTTCAGAGCAATAACCGCATTGTTATGGCACAAAGGAAGCATTTGGATGATTTTTTTACGTGGTAGAATTATCGGACGACTGGAATGTGGACGTACCCAGCTGGAAGTATCCGAGGAACTTGGAATCGCCCAGAGTGTCATCTCCAGGCTTTGATAACGTTTCCAAGATGATGGTAATGTGAGTAGATGTTACAGCACAGGTCGCTCCCGAGTTACAACGCCGAATGAGGACTGGTATTTAGCAGTTACTGCCAAAAGAAACAGACAGAGCACAGCATCAGATCTGTCTCGTCAGCTCTCTTCAGCTACCGGTACGACAGTTTCAAAGCAGACCGTGTACAGACGCTTAGGGCACGTTGGTCTATATGCTCGTAGGCCTGTCAGATGTGTTCCACTTACCGCAACTCACTGTCGCCTGCGATTAACCTGGAGTAGAGAGCATGCATTGTGGACACCGCAACAGTGGTCTTGTGTGATGTTTTCCGAAGAGTCCAGGTTTAGTTCACAGTCTGATTCTCGCCGGACTTTCATATGGAGAGCGCCAGGTACCCGTTACCACCAAGAGAACACCATTGAACGACTCCGTTACGGTGGTGCAGGATGGCTCATTTGGGGAGGAATTATTCTTGGTTCCAGAACTGACCTGCATTTTAGAGTGTAACGATGACAGGCCACATCTATCGGGATGTCATTCTGGAACAACATGTACGTTTGTTTCGGGGCGCCATGGGTGCTGAATTTCTGTTTATGGATGACTACGCCCGTTCTCACCGTGCAAACATTGTAGACGAATGCCTTCAATTAGAGGATATCACCCGTATGGATTGACCAGCATACTCACCGGACTTGAATCCAATAGAGCATGTGTGGGATATGCTTGGCCGACAAATTGCTGCCCGTCAACCCCCTCCCACCTGTCAACCGGAACTTCGGAGGGCATTGCTTGATGAGTGGTGTAATATTCCCCAAGATCAGATTCATAATTTGATACTCAGCATGCCTAGACGTTGTAAGGCCTGTATTTCATCGTCCGGGAGACATACTCCATATTAACCATCATACTAACCATGTTATACTGTTTTTTGTAAATAGGTTCTTTTTTTTAAATTTGCTCCAGGGTGTAAAAATCGCAATTTTTATTAATTATGTCAAACATATAGCATCTTTTTGCTCTTTACCTTTTGTTTAATAAATAGACTTTACAAATAAGTCAAATTTGTTTTGCTTCTGTCTCTTTCTTTGCCTGAACTTCATTATCCTTAATTTATGGACATGAGTGTATAATACGTATAAATTACCTATAAGTAAATGTAATAATTTTTTGTAAGTTCTTTCTTGTGGGATGTATTTGTGAACTTAATTTTTTTCTTTTTATTAAATTAGTTTTTATCAAAATATAATCTATTTTCCTTAACTTTAAAAAAAACCATTTATTGTATTAAAAGATTATCGGAATATTTATAATCAATTGAAGAAATGCATTTAATAAAATACTTTTTATGCTTTTGATTAAATTCAAAACACAGTTATCTCCTTTTAATTCATAAATATATATTTGATATTTCTTATATGTACAGCATTATTTATTTTAACATATTCAATAACAAAGTTTTAAAGATTTGTTTTTTCAACCAAGGAAGCTGGCGATAATCATATTTTCCAATTAATTTCTCTTAAATACTTTCATAATAAAATGAATACAATAATAATACTAATTACCTTTTTAATTTTTCTATATCTATATTTAGAAGCATTTGTTTTCTCTAATTAATTTATTAATTTGAAAATTGGCTTAACTAATTGCGATAAAAATGCTAAGAAAGTTAAGCCATCCTTTTTTTTTTTGGAAACAAATAGGAGAGCAAATTAAAACTTTTAATTATAAAATTTTCTCATTAGTACATAATTGATTCGTCACGTTAAAAATTTATTAAATAAAGAAAATTTTATTCTCTCTCAGATTTTTCTCCATCAAGGTGTCGTCACTAATTAGAATCAAATGTAATTTTAAAAGTAAACATAAAATTTAAACCATCTTATGATCGGTTTGCTCATTCTTTGAAACTTAACGCAGCTGTTTCTATGAAAAAGATGTAAATTCTAAACTCGTTTTCTCTCACCTAGAATTCTTAACTTCAACAGCAAGAAGATATATTTTAAAGTGAAGTAAAAAAGATGATTTCTTTATTTGATTGCATTTTTATTCATTTAATGTTGACGATAAATATTAGAGCCTCGAAAACTTACTAAAACAATAGCAGTTTGAAACGAAATTAAAGTCAACGTTTGTGTTAGTTTAAATTTGAATAATAAAACCTATTTATTCAGTAGATAATGGCTATTCTTATTTTTCGCAAATATAGAAAGTTTATCGTACGCAATTTCAATCTTGACCATATAAGCTTATACGAAAGAACATTGAAAAAAAACCAATCAAAACATCATATGTTTACCATTTAAATTTCAAGAAAATTTATAAAACCCGAACAAAAACAATTTTTAATCTCGTTCACTCAAACGTTTACCAATTATCTTTTAATAAATAAAAATAAAAATAAGAAATACTCATTGCTCTTAAAATTAGAGCACAAAAATTACCTGAACTGATTAAAATTTTAATTATGTGTTTAGAATGTCGTTATAAGTGAAGCGATTACAAAATGAAAGCAAAGGACCATTTAAATTAGAAAAACTTAAAAAGTAATAGAGTATAATACACTCATGCCCATAAATTAAGGATAATTCAGAATCACACAGAAATTGAACTCTAAAATAAAAATTTCACCTGTAGAATTATCACACACATCTTGAAGAAGAATATGTACGTCACAATGACGAGAGTGTAAAAGAGGAGTATATAAGGAATGGTGGCAAAGAAGTAAAATTGCTCACAAGCGCTTTTAAAAGCCTTTCAGTGCAATAACCGCATAGTTATGGCACAAAGGAAGCATTTGGATGATTTTTTACGTGGTAGAATTATCGGGGGACTGGAATGTGGACGTACCCAGCCGGAAGTATCCAAGGAACTTGGAATCGCCCAGAGTGTCATCTCCAGGCTTTGGCAACGATTCCAAGATGATGGTAATGTGAGTAGATGTTACAGCACAGGTCGCCCCCGAGTTACAACGCCGAATGAGGACCGGTATTTAGCAGTTACTGCCAAAAGAAACAGACGGAGCACAGCATCAGACTTGTCTCATCAGCTCTCTTCAGCTACCAGTACGACAGTTTCAAGGCAGACCGTGTGCAGACGCTTAGGGCACATTGGTCTATATGCTCGTAGGCCTGTCAGATGTGTTCCACTTACCGCCACTCACTGTCGCCTGCGATTAACCTGGAGCAGAGAGCATGCATTGTGGACACCGCAACAGTGGTCTTGTGTGATATTTTCGGACGAGTCCAGGTTTAGTTTGCAGGCCACATCTATCGGGATGTCATTCTGGAACAACATTTACGTTTGTTTCGGGGCGCCATGGTGCTGAATTTCTTTTATGGGTGACAACGCCCGTCCTCACCGTGCAAACATTGTAGACGAATGCCTTCAATTGGAGGATATCACCCGTATGGATTGGCCAGCATACTCACCGGACTTGAATCCAATAGAGCATGTGTGGGATATGCGTGGCCGACGAATTGCAGCCCGTCAACCCCCTCCCACCTGTCGACCGGAACTTCGGAGGGCATTGCTTGATGAGTGGTGTAATATTCTCCAAGATCAGATTGATAATTTGATACTCAGCATGCCTAGGCGTTGTAAGGCCTGTATTTCATCGTCCGGGAGACATACTCCATATTAAATATCATACTAACCATGTTATACTGTTTTTTGTAAATAGGTTCTTTTTTTGAAATTTGCTCCAGGGATTAAAAATCGCAATTTTTATTAATTATGTCAAACATATAGCATCTGTTTTGCTCTTTACCTTTTGTTTAATAAATAGACTTTACAAAAAGTCAAATTTGTTTTGCTTCTGTCTCTTTCTTTGCCTGAACTTCATTATCCTTAATTTATGGACATGAGTGTATTTCGTTGGTTCATCTCTAGCTTAAATGGATGGTAAAACACTGTCGGGCAATGAGGCATGCAGAATTCTTAAGGACAGGACAATTCCTAGGACAGTTAGTCTCCTTGGCAGCCCAACTTGTCAACCCAAGTCATCTCAAAAATCTTCAATCCGTGAAAAATCTGACCCTCAAGAGGTCCAAGAACAAGCGCCTAAATTGAGGAGGCAGTCTTTCCATGCGTGACTTACCGTTTTCTTATAGGAAAATGAGAGGCAAAACATGTGACTGAAGGATGTCATGTACATTACAGCTGGACTTTCATGGTGCCAGCGTTCAATGCTAAGTAATTGAGCACCGTTTTCAATGGCACACAAACCATCACTTTCAGATGTATGTGGTGTGTGCTGTTCTAGAGAATAGGCAACATTAAAACGTTCATCATGGGGTTAGGGGTCAAAACAGGTATATAATTGTCCTCAAATACCAAATGGAATGGTGATTGGTCACTGAAATCGACTTGTATGCACTCGCAGCCAGTCATGCAAAGCCATACACCACTCTAAACAAGGGCAATGGCGGAAGGCTGCAGCAGCACATGTAATGGTCGCCGAGGTAACAAATGATTGTCAACCAAATGCTGTGCAATAGTACGAAGGCAATGGTGTTCATATGGGTCGGGCTGTTGACTGCTTACTTGTTTGACAAGGAGATGATGTTGCTTGTGATTGATTGTCCAAGAGCGCCCTAATCTATTTCGCCGCCTATGTGGACTCACTCTTGCCCATTGGTCTCATGATCTTCTTACAATATTGTCAGAACCGCTGATAGTCGCTGTATGAAGCAACTACCTGAGCTGTTCCTCCAGGCTTTATCATTCCAATGATTCCTTCCCTCTCATACTCTAAAAGCTGTTGACATTTACTTCGATAGCGAGAGAAACTTTTGAAAATGAACGTTACTGTTAATTTAATTACTTCAACAAAAATTAGCCGTCAACTCCTGTTGACGAAACGAAGAAGTAACTGTTCATTTTAGCAGTAACATTCGCCCTCAACGCTAGATGGCGTAAGGAGTAATGTGAATTATAGCGCCGTTGATTCAGTTCGGATAAAAGTTTTGTAATTTAGCAGTTAATTTCAGCAGTTATTTAACAGGGCTTCAGAGCCACAGCACTAACTGGAGTTAAAAATAGCTGGAATGCTAACGCCAGTTGATTCGGATAGCAAGGTTTTATAATAGCAGTTAATTTTAATACCTGTTAAAATTCAACAAAGTTTGAATAGCATACCACCTAGAGTTGCTCTCGCATATGCGGTTGCGTTATTTTCCAACTCCGCGTAAGTTTAGCACATTTAAAACTTAAAGTATTCTTATTGAACATTTTTATCACTTGATAGTTATTTATTGATTGATTTTTTTTGTATTTAATTATTTTTTATTGTTTTGCATGATGAAATTATAGATATTTTTTACAGTGAATATTTTGCAAATGATATTGCTGTAATCGCTTAAAGATATGATAAATTATGATGATATCATACAATACATTCAAGATAAGATAATACAGATATTTTCATTAACTCTAATTCATCAATTTTATTACATTTTTTAAAAAAAACTTGTCAAAATAAAGAATGGTAACTAAAAATGAGCAATGATGAATCTTACTTGTTAGTAATATATTAAGAAATGTTGGAAAAAAAAAGTCTCCAGAAATATTGTTATTCTTAACCGAGAATTTATTTTATAGATAGATCAACAGATTATCGATGCATCACCAAATCTATTTTTTATGCATAAAATTAATGATTTCCATCTTTTCGGAAATGAATTTAAGAAAAGGTTAGCAATATTTAAGTATGAAAAAATTCATATATTTAAAACTATATTTGTTTCATCAATCTTTTTTTAAAGAATTTCTATAACCATTTTATAACTATAAATAAATATTTTATTATATTTAATGAATAAATATATTCATTGTGATTAAAAATTTCTAACAAATCTTCTATAAAAATAATATCGCTTTTCACATAACATTTTACGAAAAGAAACTAAATCAAAGCGCGTTTATTTATTATTTTAGTTCAGTATATCGTGTTAGAAAATTTAATTTTCTGCAGAGGAAAAAAAAAATTTAGTACATTTGTTGAGCACAGAAAATACAACACAAAAATGTAAGATTTCACTAGGTAGGTTTTAAAGTAAATATATTCTATGCTACCATTCAAATTAATATGGCTGCTTTTGTATAGTATTCCTATACATAACTTAACTACACATAAAAAAATTAAAATGTGTTAAATTTAGCCGTTAATTTATATAAGAATTAACGATTAACACAATTAACGAAAGTTAATAGTTTTTCTCTCTAATACAGAGTATCTCTGGAAAACTACTTATGAGCTGGGATAGACGTACATCAGTTATCTCTATTGGCCTTAAGTATTGTACAGTCATGCTGCAATTTTAACTATTTGCACATGTGCTTGAAAATTTTCATGACAAGTTTCGTAGGGGTCTTTCTAGTGTTTTAATTTTTATTACAGTCAATATACACTGATGTCCATAAATTAAGGATAATTCAGAATCACACAGAAAATGAACTCTAAAATAAAAATTTCACCTGTAAAATTATCACACACATCTTGAAGAAGAATATGCAAATTACCGGAAACCACCAGATGGCGCGGATAGTACGTCACAATGACGATAGTGTAAGAGAGGGGTATATAAGGAATGGTGGCAAAGAGGTAAAATTGTTCACAAGCGCTTTAAAAGACTTTCAGTGCAATAACCGCATAGTTATGGCACAGAGGAAGCATTTGGATGATTTTTTACGTGGTAGAATTATCGGACGACTGGAATGTGGACGTACCCAGCTGGAAGTATCCGAGGAACTTGGAATCGCCCAGAGTGTCATCTCCAGGCTTTGGCAACGATTCCAAGATGATGGTAATGTCAGTAGATGTTACAGCACAGGTCGCTTCCGAGTTACAACGCCGAATGAGGACCGGCATTTAGCAGTTACTGCCAAAAGAAACAGACGAAGCACAGCATCAGACCTGTCTCGTCAGCTCTCTTCAGCTACAGGTACGACAGTTTCAAGGCAGCCCGTGCACAGACGCTTAGGCCACATTGGTCTATATGCTCGTAGGCCTGTCAGATGTGTTCCACTTACCGCAACTCACTGTCGCCTGCGATTAACCTGGAGTAGAGAGCATGCATTGTGGACACAGCAACAGTGGTCTTATGTGATTTTTCCGACGAGTCCAGGTTTAGTTTGCAGTCTGATTCTTGAAGGACTTTCATATGGAGAGCGCCAGGTACCCGTTACCACCAAGAGAACACCATTGAACGACACCGTTACGGTGGTGCAGGATGGCTCGTTTGGGGAGGAATTATTCTTGGTTCCAGAACTGACCTGCATTTTCAGAGTGTAACGATGACAGGCCACATCTATCGGGATGTCATTCTGGAACAACATGTACGTTTGTTTCGGGGCGCCATGGGTGCTGAATTTCTTTTTATGGGTGACAACGCCCGTCCTCACCGTGCAAACATTGTAGACGAATGCCTTCAATTGGAGGATATCACCCGTATGGATTGGCCAGCATACTCACCGGACTGGAATCCAATAGAGCATGTGTGGGATATGCGTGGCCGACGAATTGCAGCCCGTCAACCCCCTCCCACCTGTCGACCGGAACTTCGGAGGGCATTGCTTGATGAGTGGTGTAATATTCTCCAAGATCAGATTGATAATTTGATACTCAGCATGCCTAGGCGTTGTAAGGCCTGTATTGCATCATCTGGGAGACATACTCCATATTAACCAGCATACTAACCATGTTATACTGTTTTTGTAAATAGGTTCTTTTTTGAAATTTGCTCCAGGGATTAAAAATCGCAATTTTTATTAATTATGTCAAACATATAGCATCTTTTTGCTCTTTACCTTTTGTTTAATAAATAGACTTTACAAATAAGTCAAATTTGTTTTGCTTCTGTCTCTTTCTTTGCCTGAACTTCATTATCCTTAATTTATGGACATGAGTGTATATTAAATTTACATTATGAATCATAAGTTGGGACGTGTAAAAATCCATTACGCCATTTCTCTTTCGTAATTTTATTGCAGATGATTTTAATTTATAGTTTGAATTCGCATTTTATCTATAAAAATAAGTAATATAAAAAAAAAAATTTATAGTCAATTTCTTCTTTTTCTTCACTATATCGCAGAAAGTCCTTTATAAATAATTTTCATTCATTTTTTAAGTTTATCTGGCGCCAACTATTGATAGATATATGCAACTTAAATCTAAAAAGAACTAAAATTAATTAATTAAATTTAATTACTGAATAAATATTTGAAAAAACTGTATTAACATCAAGTGTACTCCACTACAAGTTCAAAAAAAATATATTCGAACTTGAGTGGGTGAATAAAAAGTATTTTATTAACGATTGAAAATTTGAGCAAGATATATAGGGAGAGTGGGAGCTAATAGAAGGAATTGAATAGGATTGTCATTCAATTAATAAATAATTAATAGTAATTTGTAATTTTTTGGATGTGAGCCAAATAAAAAAAATAACCATACAAAATGAAATACTAATTTCTTAAAGAAATTCAGATAGATTGAAGCCAACTTCAGATGATCTGTTCAGACACAATAACACTTCAAAACACACACAAACACACACTCAAAAAACACACACAAACACACACACTCAAAACACACAAAAACACTCAAGTTAATGCACTTAACTCAATGCCTTGTTATAGAACTTCTCAAATAATACGATTTTTTAAAAATATTATTTTTAAATACTACATCGATAGTCTGACAGCATGATGTTGAAATGCAAAGTAATTAGTATTTATTATTTTAAAAAGCTTAAAAATTTCTACTTCTCTATCCCCATTCACGAAAAATTACTTTCGTCTGCAATGTTTTTTATATAAACACTGTATTAGAATAAAACGTAATTGTAATAGTCTTTTCAGCACTCAGATTTAATTCACTGTTTAGTCTTTTTATGCATATTAATTTTAAAAAGGAAGAATTTCCTCTCCTTCAAGAAACTAAAATGGAAATTAAATGATAGTGTGAGATATGAAAAAGAAAACAATTCTTTAAATTCTCTTTATCTTATTTGTTCTCACTCTTTAGAAAAATATTTTGCACTTATTTTGATTTTAAATTAAAGTGTCGATTAAACAATTTTAGTTTTTTGTAGTTTTTGTTTTGATTTGTATATTTGAATATTAAAACGTTAAATTGATATTCTAAGAATACTATGTGTGAAGATTTTAACAAAAAAAAAAAATTGCCCATTAATCTTTAATTTTTAAAATTCCATGAAATCGAAAATAATTCAATGCTTTAATAAGTTTTAAAGAAATGCTTATTTATTAAATGAAATGTTCTACTTTTAGATGTGTAGTTTGCCAGTTACGAACGTGAAGACAGTACATACTTAGTAATAATGAAGAAAAAACTTTTATGAGCATTTTTCTTCAAAATACTTATTTTCTCCTTAAAAATATAATTTATTATTATAAATTTAATAAATAATTAAATATAAATATAGGAAAATAAATGATAATAGCAATATGAATTTAACTCGGATAATTGATACTTCATGATTGGATTGATACTACACTACATAAAAGTTAAAAAAATTACTAATGATAATTGTCCATTTAAAGAACCCGAATATCCTCTCTTTTTCGACCCTAGTTCAAGCATTGCATCAATTGAACTCGACATTACATACAATATACTCATTGCCAACAAGCTTTCTGATGCAAAAGTATATCTCCCTACTTAACAATTGAATGATCTTATATTTACAAACATTTTGATTTGATTTTCTTGAAATAATTGGAATGGGGAAATATAAATGCTCTTTTATTTCGCTATTTGAGGAAACATTCGTTAGAAGTTCAGCAGTAGCGAAGAGGATGAATCTGAAATATCGATAACATACTGGCTTTGCTTTTTGCTTTAGAAACATTGGAAGAGCCTGAACAATATAAATTCTACTTTTTATTATTTTCCTATTCACTGCATTTGTAATCAAACTTATTTTTGCGAATACCTTTAAACGTTTCTTACCTATTTATTCAAATTGTTGACTCTTCCTAAGATCTAGGATGTATCTGATACTAACTTAAGTTTTAAAACTTACATTTATTGATTCTTATTCAATTTTAGGAACACCGTATTTATCCACATTTTGGGATAATCCTTTTAGATTTTTATATAAAGTACATTAATTTTTTTGGCTATGATTGCTATTGTGCAACAAAAAAAATCTACCTCATCACCTAATGAAAGGTTTCGCAATTTCCGTAGATTCTAGTGTTAAACAATTTTAGTAGGTGGTAATGTTAAATATCCCTGAAACGAATGTGCTCGCGAAGGAGTACGTCACAATAACATCCTAAAATAAAAATACTCATTTTCCCACATTTAAATTTTAATTCCCTTACTACTAGATCTTTCAGGTCAAAAATAATTTACTGTCACTAATCCCCCCCCGATGCATTTCTTGTTGGCCAACAATTTTTATTTCTGTGCTATATATTAATAAAGTATTATAAATGATGGTATATTAAAATACCAAGCAACCAACAACTGTCCTATTTTATAGCAAACAATATTTTATAAAAAAATTTTCTTAAAAAATTTATTCTTTCATCAAATCAAGTGGGAAATCTGACACCATATCAATTTTAAATCCACCAATAAAAACATTCTTGTCAATAATATTACTATCACTTCAGATAAAGCAATTTTATATTTTACTTAAAGTATATTACTTTATTACAAGGGTAAAAAGATCTAAAAAAAACAGATTTGTGAATGTAGTTTGTTTGTGTCGTATACCATTTCTTCATAATACATTATTCTTCAAGCATTAATACATCAAATGTTTAAACATTTTGTAACCTATTGTTATCACGTCAAAATTCAGAAATTCAGGAAAACCGTTTGAAAACTGAAAGGGTAGTCGGAGTTCTACTATCTACACCAAGAATATATTTCAGAAGAAAACCTTCTGGAGTTCCCTTGAACACGATCACTATTTTCCATTGCAAAAAAAAATATCGGGAACATCTTCTACAATATATTCTCTACATGCAAAAGGATATGGTAAACAACGTAGGGAAAATTCAAAGAAAAAAAGTTTATCGATTACTTCAAAAGAGAATATATTCTAAAGCAAATTTTTCACGATTTCAAAAAACATGAATTTGAGAGCAAATCTTTTGTTGTAAGATACATTTCCAGAAGCGTAACAAGTAACTGCAGATTGAAAGATGTTTACTAAATTTCGATTTTTAAAAATACGTTTTATAAGAACCACTTTCTTAATGAATAAATTTTTTTTTGATGAAATGATGAATTAAACAATTATTTTAAATATATTCATATTTTAATGCATTATTATGTTTCAAAATTTTTTCACTGCATTTGAATAAAATGTATTATTGAAAAGATACTATAAGGAGCATGTAAATATCGATTAGGTATTTCAATAAACTTCCTTTTATGAAATAACTCAGTACTTTTACAGTACATGACGAATGAATTCAAAACTTTTGAAACTTTTTAGTGTGTAATCAGCTAAAAGTTTTAAAGAAAATGGTCCTTTCGCTTATTACGAAATTACACTGAAATGGATCAAATTCCTCTCTATAAAAATAATAGTAAACTCTTATAGATTTCACATTACACACGGAGACGGAGGGGAGTGATTGCCATAAAATTAAATAACGTAATCAAATCAAAAGTTTAGTAGTCATGGGAATGTTTTTAGCACAGAAAGTTGCAAAATCAAGGATTGTATAGCTCCAACTGTAGTTTTGGCTTTTCAACTTCATGCAGATTGCATTTCTTCTTTAGATTTCCCATTTCTCTAGAATTTACCAATAACAACAACAAAAAAAAAAAAAAAAAAAAAAAAAAAAAACACAGTGGGCTAAAAGAGAAAGAAATTCTCCTAAAGTGCGATTTTCTAAATAGTTCATCTCTTTGAAGCGTGATATTACTTTATTTTTAGGAACGTCTTAAGCTTTGCATTATGGAAGATACTATATAGTTAAGTTTAACTCGACCCGCCTCCCCTAGGGGCACACGATAATGGAAGATACTATATCAGTAAAGCTATTTTCCCTGTTCTGAAAATCATCACACAATAAAATTGGGCAATCAATTCTCAGAGGTGTTGCTTTTAATGTAGCAGTCTAAAAACAAGCGATATAATCTGTATAGCACTTTTATTATCATTTATTTACGAGGTGAGAATTTTTATAATATATGTTGTTATTTTAACAACCAGTGTTGATTATGAATATATTTCAGTTCGTCGTTCAAATTTTGATTCACAAAGAAAATCCTATCTTTGGTAGTAATGAAAATTTACTTCAGAATTCTAATTTTTATTATAATGGAAAACCTTGTTTTAAGCAGATTGATTGAAATTTTGGGTGCATCATTTTTTTTATATATTGTACCCGCAAAATAACTATTTGTTTTATTAAAAAATAACTATTCATTTTGTCTGAAAAGGTTTCAATTCCTGAAACTAAAATTTATTTCAAAGAATTTTTAATTAATTAATCTTAAGAGTATTTTTAATAAAATTTTAAACACAAAAATATGAGCAAAGTTCTTTCGAAATTCGCTAAAAACTTTTTCATTATAATTAAAACAATTATTATAGTTACCCTAAAATATTAAAGCAATTATTATAATTACTAATTGTGAAAAACATTTTGACTCAGTAGAAGAGTCGGATAACACATCACAGATAAATTTTTATTTTTCTAATAAAAATTAATTAAAATTCCTTCAATTTAATTTGCAAACGAATATTAATTAAGAGAAAATTCTATAAGCTCTATTAAAAAAAAAAAGAAACATTCTTACAGACATTCTAGAGAATTGAATCACATTTCAAGACACATTCCATAATAATCCCTTCAACTACGTAACACTATTTACATTATCACATGAAAATAAATCATTCAATGTGTTTCCTTATAGAAAATCTATTTATTTTATTTCACACAGAAAAAAATACATTTTTGCATAAAAGTACGATTTTTTTATGAATATTAATAAGAATACGATTTTTTACGAACATTCATGAAATGTATAGTAGTTTATGAATGAAGAATAACAGCAAAGTAAAGAAATGAAACTTTTTCACTTCATTCAATTCTACTGTGTCAATATTTTCGAGGAATTTACAAAGAAATAAAGTAGGAACGTCACTAATTGAACAGGTTAGTTTTTTTTTATTAGGAAATCAAAAGAAGAAAAAAAGTAGCCATTTTAGCAAGAAAATATATTCTTTGTACTAAAAACAAATTACTGAACGTAAAAGCGAAAGCAATATTCTTTGCTCTGTCCCGAAGGTATTTAATTGTGTTTTACACACTGTTTTTGAGTTTTTGTTTACAATAATTTTAGTTTTTATTTTAAATATAAAATCTAATATTTATTAAAAAAAGCATATAAATGGTTTTTATCGGAAAAAGATTTCTGAGAATCACGGAAGAAATTTTTATTTAGTATGCAAGTTTATTTATAAATTAGTATTTTTGACGCCGGTCACTTACTTTGGTCACTAGACAATAAATAACACTTAACTGTAGAAGATTCAGAGTTATCCAGAATGTATCACGTGGTGCCTGTCATGCAAAATCCACTAGAGGAAAAAAGAGTGTAAAGATTTTTGGTAAGACTTTTAGGATTAATCATCAGAAAACGAATATTGTGCTAGAAAAGACCTAAAGCACACAGAAAGCTTTTAACAAGTAATCAAAATGTAAATACGAGATATCCTATCATAATCATTACCACGCATCAGAAGGATCGAACCCTTATCCTCTTGCACTTAAGTAGTGTGCACTACCGCTGCGCATAGAAAAGTTCCTTACTATTTATTTAAGAAGTTATGTTAAATTATTAAGTATATTAATTACTAAATCATGCTGTGAAGAGCATGAAATATTTCCCATGTGCTCCAAAGTCTATAAATTCAAAAACGCCATTAATTTTGAATGGTTTAGCTTCTTTCTAAATACATCTGATTTACTTCTTAATTTTTTGTTAATTAAGAAATAAATCAGAGGTCGTTTTCATATTAACATCCTGATGAGACAAAGTAAAAGTAAATAATAATTTATAAGAAAAAGAAATGTGCTTAAGCTAATGAAGGTTAGTTACAAAATGTGTATATCATATTGTTTTTTTTTGAGAATTACTTTAAATATTAATTAGGTACTTTCAAATTTTCATTGCTTGATCATGCTTGATTTTTAGCGTACTCTAAAATTATTATATGTTCCTATAACATATGTGAATTTTTGAAATTAAATAAAGTAAAAATAATGACTTTCAAGCCATAGATATGTATATATATACACACATATCTATCTATGTTTATCCATTTATCTATATATATATATACACTCAAGAGCCAAAACATTATGACCACCTGTCAATAACGAGTTGGCCCACCTTTGGGCGCAACACAGCTTCAACCCGCCTTGGCATGGATGCCACAAGTCCTTGGTAGATGGCCGGAGACAGATTGTATCAGATGTTTAAGCAACGGTCACGCAAATCCGAGATATAGCAAATTGGTGGTCTTTGAACTCTGAGCTGCCGTCCCAGGACATCCCAATGTGTTCTATCGGATTGCGATCCGGTGAGTTAGGCGGCCAGGACATTAACTGGAATTCAGCATCATGTTCCTGGAACCACTCCACACACAATTTTAGCCTTGTGACAAGGGGCGTTGTCCTGTTGGAACATTCCATTTCCAGCTGGAAAAACAGAGGTCATGTAAGGGTGCAACTGTCCGCAATGATGTTCAGATACCCTGTAGCATTCATGGTCTGCTCTACCACAACCCACGGGTCCCAGGGACGCTCAAGAGAACGTCCTCCAAAGCATATACCGCCACCACCGGCCTGTGTATGACCTACTGTACATTGAGGGAGCAACTGTTCGCCTGGAAGACGGCGTATCCCGACACGGCCATCGGCGTGATGAATGACAAACCATGATTCATCTGACCAGGCAACTCTCTCCCACTGATCCATGGACCAGTCACGATGTTCTCAGGCCCAGCGCAGGGCAGTTGGCGATGACGCTTTGGTTAGCAAAGGCACACGAGTGGGACGTTTGCTGCGTAGCCCATATATCCAACAGTGTCCGCTGAACAGTGTGCTCCGATACTATTCTACTTGGCCCTGCATTGTATTGGGCTGTCAGCTGAGCCACTGTCTGGCTCCGGTTTTGCTTCACCATGCGAGGCAGTCTCCGACGACCTTTTCTTTGATAGCGTGTGGACGTCCACACCATGTCGTCTACTGCTGGTTTCACCGTCATTCATCCACTTTACATAAAGTACTAACAACTGTAGAGTGAACAACCCACGAGTCGTGCAGTTTCGAAAATACTTGTTCCGAGCCTTCGAGCCA
Organism: Caerostris extrusa; assembly: GCA_021605095.1. Classification (NCBI taxonomy): domain Eukaryota; kingdom Metazoa; phylum Arthropoda; class Arachnida; order Araneae; family Araneidae; genus Caerostris; species Caerostris extrusa. Next base: position 25,905 of record BPLR01020999.1, read on the forward strand.
TTACAATCTGCCTCTATCAAAGTCGCTTAGATCCGCAACCTTTCCCATCACACACAGAAGTAAGTGAAAGAATGATTCTTCAGACTCTCCAGCATAAGTTAAATACCACTTCCACCTTATCACGTGCCTTCCATGTCATTCAGGCGAGTTCATTGCAATATGCAGGGGTGGTCATAATGTTGTGGCTCTTGAGTGTATATGTGTGTGTGTATGTGAGTCATGAGCAGTCTACCGACAAAAAAGGAAGGGAAACTAACCTTCATTTGTTTACCATATGAGTAAATATCCGTAAAACCTTTATCGTGCAGCTTGATTACCGAAAATGAGGCTTACAAGATACTGTCAGAACGCTATCGTGTCTCCAAGCTACGAAAAGCTTTTACCGTAACAGACGCCACCAGTGAATTCAAACGTGCGTCCTATTGCATGCCAGCTGCGCGCATTACTATAGGCTACGAGTCGGGAAAATTGTACATATGAAAATTATTGTACAACAGAACCTATTCGCTTAAATTCATTTTGTAAATATTATCATAATGCAATGTTAAATTTTTTTACAATACATTTCATAAGTAATTGAGTCTATGAGGAAAAAAAAATTGAGCAGTTCTAGAAATAGTGCTTTAGATAATGCAATAAACAAATTGCAATTGTTTCGCTGCCAATATTGCCCGGAAGCCCATTTCAAACGCAGCGTTATCGGTTTCCGATAATCAAAGAAAGAATATTGGATCAGTTGGAAGGAGAAGGGAACGTTTTATTCCAAAGAAATATTTCTGGATCTGCCATTGACTAAGAAATTCAGTTTTCTTTATTTGTATCGTATTAGATACCGAAAATTCAAATTTAAGTCAACTTACTAATTATGTGAAAATATAATTTACATTAGTGAGAGAAAATTTTGATAAAAACAATATATCAACTAGCGCCTTAATATTGCCTTATTATATCAAAATATTGCTCATTTTTTTTCAAATTGAAGCATTCAGAGATTGAATTTCTTATGAAAATGCTTGATTTAAAAGAGAACGCTTTCAAATTTTTTAAAAAGCATCTGGTTTTAAGTTTAAAAATATATCACGTTGTTCTTCTTCATTGGCACAAGGTGGGCCGTCTGCCTACTGGCAGATTTCCAGATAGGAGATATTTTTTTTAGGGGTAGGGTTGCCTATGTCGACACTCTACAGTCATATTAGATCGGGACCTACGGTTTAAGGTGGTTTCCGAACATATACAAACAACCACAGCACAGCCGTGACTCGAACCCAAAACTGTGGCACCGAGTTCCAGAGCGCTAATCGCAATGTTAATAAATTGAATTATTAAGCCTTCTCTTACTTCCACTATAATATTTTATCATAATTGTAGTTTTTTAAAGAATAATAATGATTTGCTTTGTTGTGGATATTCATATAAATCTAGTCCTTATTTGATCTAACGATGCTAATTTTAATCACAAATGCTCCTTCAGTTTATCCATCTTAATAAGAGATTATTGAAATTCGAAATAACATAAAACATTGGATGGCCAGTAAAAGTTAGTTACAAACAGAATAAAATTCTGAATTCTAAACAAGAGAGTTCAGTTCAAATTTTATGATTTTTCTAGAATGTTTAAACATTACATGGTTCATTCATTAATTTAACATGAATTCAAATTGCGAACTCTTGTACTATTTTAATAACTCTTGATTGTGAAAGTTTACAAATTCTTGATTAACATTAATTATGAAATATTTAAAGCTTATTCCTGCATTTTATAATTTGCAAAAATATATCAGAATGATAAAGAAGATTCGATGACGCATGTGGTCTACGAGTAATTAGTGAAATGAGGAATTGGCTGTGACTTTTGAATGACTTCAAAGAAATATTATTCTATTCTTATTCTATTTCAAAGGAATTCATCAGTGAGTAATGATGTATTCTTTTTTCTATTTCTATAAAATTTCATGTATATCTTATTACTCTGACAGGTTTATTTTTAGGAAGAGTTAGATTTATATAAAAAAATTATATTTCGCCTACAGAAATTAATTTATAATAATATCATAAACTGGAGTGCTGTCTCCTGTGTAGGGACCATAATGTTAAGCAATTCGGATATTTTTAATGTATTTTCTTAATAATAAAAATGCTACATTGCACTGCAAAGCAATTCATAAATGAAACCTTTGAAATCAACGTTAAGATATTTATTGAAATTAGATGCATTATTGAAAATGTTATTAAAAACCTTTAAATATAAAATATAATTTAACTTTTATTAGGCATTATAATATAAAGTAATATTTTATATTCGCTATAATTGTATTTGTAATAACTTATTATAATGATTGTACTTTAAAAAAAAACTAATAACATTTGACTTTCTGTTACCTTTTCTTTAACTTAAAAACAGGAGATTAATTCAAATAAATGGGATAAATTGAATTCATGTTGAATAGGGAAAATTGAAATCTACATAAAAGTACATTTACGTTTATATACCAAATAAATTAATAAAAATAAATTTTATAAACTGTTTAAAAAATACCGTTACGTTACGTATAAAGTACACCGTTACAGTAACTCTAAGCCTCACAAAAAAATCTTTGTTTTTCGGCGTACTCATATAAATGAAGCATTGAAAAACTAGATTAGCATAACTATAATTATATGCTCAATACAAAATCAAACCATATCATATTCAATATAATTATTTTGAAATAATCATTATTATCATTATATAATCCTTATTTTTGAAAAGTGTGGCATATACCTGATTTATGTGGTTCACATATGATACTTGAAACATCTCTCATGAAAGACGATCAGCCTAGATCATCTTTCATGCGCTAGCTTCAAAATAAATATTTTCAAGAGAGTATTACATTTTCGAACGAACCATAAAAGTGTGCTCTTGAATAAGATAATAAGACAGCTCTGTGCCTCAATACAGCATGGTTCAGTCGTGATCTGTTTTTAGGGCAATGATATATCATGCACTTGGCTTTTCAGAACACAAGTATGCGAGACATTTATTTCCTTGTTGTTTTCTTGAAAGAATGGAACCTAGTCTCTGCTCTCAAGATGGATTTTTTTTTCTGTTGGGAAATGGATAGATTCATTTTTGCGTCATAGAATCAAAACTATATGGAGTGAAATGGAAATATTTTCAATTGCTTTTATTCTAATGTATGAATATAAATGTAATTGTTTTCTAGTCACGATTTCATCAAAGCTTCTTTTGAAATTTTCTTCAATCTTTAAAAAGTAGGAATCCGCGTAGTATTTGCTTTTTTATTCAAATCAATTATTTTCTTAAAAATATTGTAGCGATCTAAATTTCGTAATATAGTAATATATATTTGCTATTCTATATTCAAAAAGTTAAACAAAGAATTTTTAAGCATTTAGTGACACAAAACTTAAATGCTTCATTTAAAATGAAATGAAAATTATGATATACTATGCGAAAAAGAAAATATGTAAATAAATGGTTTTTCTTTCCGAAGATTGCATCTGTTGTCATTAATAAATCTCGTCGTACTAGAATTCTAAATTTCTTAATAATCCTATGTCAGAATGCAAAAAAAAAAATTGTTAATTTGATTTTAGTTGAAGAAGTTTGTTTAGATATTTTTACGATTGTATATTTTTGAGCATACGGAACTTTTTGTGCAGATTTCAATAAATATTGTATATTGTAAATATCAAGTATCTGTTTTAAAATCTGTCTTCTCAAGTTCGAAAAGTAAAGCAGAAATTGGAAAAAGTAAAGCATGCGAGAACTCACAATTTGAACACCTTTCGGCGTTTTGAAGAATTCATATGACATTTTCGCAAATCTTCTGTCGGGCTGAATATTAAAAAAAGTATATTTGAAATTTATTATTCATTGAGAAAAAATTGACAGTTTTCCTCTATTTCACCGAATAGAATGCGAACAAAATTAAATATATTTCACGTATTTTGACACTGACATCTAAAATAGGATTTGCAGATGTAAAATCCATGATACTCATGTTATACTTATCTCATGATATATCTATCATTGAGTTCTAAGGATATCGGTATTGTACGACAAAAGTTTCATTCTTTTTAAAGGAAAGATGGGAAATTAAACTTTTTTTTTGCATAGGTTTTGCACTGAAAATTTAAGTTCTACTTTTAGTCAGTTTTTAGTATCTATTCAAAAGTAATATCCTATTACAGGTTTTTCCAAAATCATGTACGAATTGAATTTGTGTATTTTGCATTTCTGTTTTAGCTTTTTTGAGTAACTCAACGTTCAACTAACGTTTTCAGTAACTCTTTTTGCACCGTATTTATCGAATATCTTTCTGTTTGGTTTGTCTGTCGACGGTCAGTTTCTACACACTTTGAGCTAATTAAACCGGTACTTACACTTTAATGTGGAATCCGAATTACTAGCAAACATGCATGCCACCGTCACGATTCGAACCAGATGCCTGCGATGCTAAAAAGTCTGGCCATCAAGCCGTTTGCTATCAATAAGACATTTTCAACTTCATTTCCCTTTTTACTGTATGTTTGTTCATTCTTACCAAACAGCTAAAATGTTCCCCAATCAGTCGCCTTTTATTTAATCAAGTGAAATCAGGAAAGCTTTTTACGCGTAGGCTTCAAAAATGTGAAGTTGTAACTTTTAATTTAACAGTTAAAGTTAACGAGAAATATGCGTGTAGAACAATTATTGGTTGAATGTGATAGTTGCTAGTTCAACATTAAAAATTTAAAACTCACCAATCACCTATCAAGAATTACCAATTAGTTCAATCACGATTAAAATTTGGTTAGTAATGCCATTCTAAATTTATCAGTAAATGAAAATAATCTCCAGAGAAATCCATCATTCACTACATTTTTTTCAGCTTAAAGTATTTTATGAACAGTATTAAAAGTAAAATGCTTGCATTCAGTTAAAATCCTTCTTCACTTAATAAATTCATTAAAATATCATATTCCCTTAAACATCATTCAACTTCTAAGAAGTATGTTTTAACTACAGAATACGATCCTTCAATTAGAATAATTTAATTGAATTAAGAATAATATCCCAAATTTACATGGAACTTATTATAGCAGTCAAGATAATTAAAATAAATCACAATATTTATCATGTTTCAAAACAAAAACCGAACAGTTTCAAAACACTACAGTTGCTGCCTAAGATAATATTAAAACCAAATTATTTTAATAATATTTATGTATTTAATAGAATAAATATTTCAATTAATTATATCTTAAATTTAGTTTATTATTTTTATTATGTCCACATTAAAATATTCTTACAAATTATTAACCAAATAGAAACTATTTCTTTATAAAATAAAAATTCCCTTTGATAGAAATTGTTTTTTTTTATAAAAATTACTTTTTGATAGAGATGTCAAAAATAACTACAGACTACTCAAAATGTTATTTATGTTGATAGCATATTTAACGTTAGGAGCTATTATGAAGCATGGATAAAAATAGATTTCAAAATTTTCATAAATCCAATTTAATGCACCCTTTTTGTATTTTTTATAAAGCTTTCGTGGCACTGTGCTTATAAATTATTTATGTCAAAAAAAGCTTTCCTTTTACCTGAGGCCATTTGTTTGGAACAAAACAAAAAAAAATAAGAATCATGAGTATACCAAGTTTGTTAAATATGCTGATTAAAAGCAAAAATACCTTTATTTTTGGCAACATTGCGTTCTTGTAATAGATACAATAGTATAATAAAAGGTGATTAAAATTCAGAGTGTATTACATAGTTTTAAGTTAGTATATTCTTAAGTTTTTGCAGAACCATTTGAAAATGTTTGTTCCACTTCGTATTTTTACCATTTTATTATTTTCCTTTTGTTATAAAGTTTCGAAATTTATTGTAGACTATGTGCATAATTTAATAACAGTTATTTCCAGGGTTATATTTATACTTTTTTCCGCTTCCTTCCAAGATCCTATTTTTAACTACTGACTAACATTTCTTAACAGATTTGAAGTGACCCAAAATAGTCAAATTATTCAAGAAAATGTTTTTAAAAGGATCATTTCTGGCTTGTTTAATGTCATTGACATCGATTCTTGGAAAAACAAGCATTCCTAACGGGATAAAAATAATGACTTTCAATTAATTTAAATACAAAATGTTTTGCATTCTTCTTTTCAAGAAATAACATACTCACTACCTCTATATAACTGCAACCCAATCCTAGATGAAAAATTGAATAAATCCCTGGCATCAGGGGGTAATTTATTGTAAAGGAATCTATACATACATTCATTCGCATGAAATCCTTTTAGGGATAGCCTTTTACATATTTACTTCCTTTTGTTGGAGTCGTTGTTTCACATTTGATTTCTATCAAATAAATTCAATATATACTCAAAAGGTCTATCAGCTTTTTGCACTATTTGTCTCTACAGTAAATTTCTTCCTTAGAACTTCTTGTAATTCACTAAACTTACCCAGATTTTCAAAACTTCATTTTAGCAAATGCGAAGTGGAACATCTGTTTTCAGATCGATCCTGCAACCAAAAGGAATAAAGAAATCGGTTATAATCACTTTGGGAAAATTGCACTATAAATTAGCATATATAGTGCATAAAATATAATTGTGTTTTTAGAAATAATATTTATCTTACCTCTGAATTTTATCGATGAATTCTAAAAACATCGGAAGGGCATTACTACCAGATGTAGTTCTTGAAAAAAAACATTAACATAGTGAATTATATTTACATTACCTTTGTAAATGGATTCAAGTGTTATTGTACAGCGTTGATAATAGGGCTTAAAGTTGGTGTGAAAAGCGAGAAGATTTGTTTTAATAGTAATCTATTATAATTTAAATATAATGATATATATTTTTGAAAATATAGCTTAATTAATCGCCAAACAAAGTAATCTTAACAAAAAAAAAAATCTTTTACGATTCTCTAAGAGAGTACATTTCGGTTTAAATGCATGCAAATGTTTTCTACAAAGAAAATAAATTAGTCAAAATTTTAGGCTTCATATAATATGTTTTTTAATTGAAAAGGAAATAGAAAAGTAAAATAAAACCATCTTTAATTATGGTTTTCTTCCAAAATAATAATATTTTTTCCATAATAAAAAATTATGATTAATGTCAATGATTTTATTAAATTTTTTAAATTGTAGAAACAGGGATACTGTATATCTCCTTTCTATGAAATTTTATTGGTTTGAAATTTTTCATGATTTTAAAGTTAACAAGTATAGAGTTATATTAAGCAGTTTCACAATAGGAATGCTTCTTTTCTGCACTGATATCTAACATTTCTTTTTAAGGCTTTTATTACACATTACATTAAGTAAAGCGTCGACCTCTTACAGCCATATTCTCAAAAAGTCAAAACAAAGTTTAATGTTCCTTTAGTAAAAAGAGCTATCAAACTAAGCAGATGTTTGTAGTTTAATTTTTTAGAGTGTTGAAAATCATTTTAGAAAACGATGTCCCAAAGATACAATTAATCAACAATGAAAAATCAATAAATACAAAAAGAAACAGTAGAAATCTTTTCTGTTTCTTATAGAAACTAATGTTTTGATTGAAAGAAATGAAAGAAAAAACATTGCTTATCACAATGCAGCCATTTACAATAAAAAAACAATAACAAAGAAACTATTTTCATGGTTCTATCTTTATGGAAGCATTTAATGTGGATTGGATTTAATATTTCGTAAAGTAAATACCCGAAGAAACCATTTTATTAGTGAAGATTTGTTTTTTATCTTTTTCATTCAAGTAATTTGACCTATTTTAAATGTCCATTGAAACGCCTCTTCAAAATTCCTACCAGTATTATTTAAGAAATAAATGCACAAAATGAAAATATGAACGCGAGCGAGAAAGCGCAAGTTGTAGAAAAGAATATTGGAATGTAGATGAAAAAAATGCCTTTATTTGCACTCGGTTGTTATATATTTATTTCTTTCTTTCTACTCACGTAAAAGAAACCAATAACTGGTTGAATTCCATTGAGATAAGCAATTTGAACTAGTATTTGAAAATACTGAGAATTTTTTAGGGTAGTTTTGAAATACATAGTAGGTTTTTATGAATTTCGAAAATATTAATTACATGGTTTTTCTGCATTCATGAACAATTTGGCTTCATTTATCTTCAATAAAAAACAAAATTCAACATTATTGTATATTTACCAGAAGTAATACTTCTTGTTCTAATGATATTAAAATTTATTTGTATCTTGAAATTAATTCAGAAAAAAATGAATTAAGAACTGTCAACAAGTACTAAAGCTGCATAACTATAGCTGTATATTCAAATTGTTTCAAATATTGTATAAATTTTAACATAAATTATAATTATAAAAAGACAAAATGATATGGTTTTAGTAGCATCTACAATAATAGGAAGAAAATATTTTGAAAATTAATTATTTTTTTGAAAATAATTTTAATTAAATATTTAATGCAACAAATTATGGCAGTGTATCATATATTATTGAAAGAGAAAATATTATATAAAATCATACTTGTTTATACAATACTTTGCATTTAAAATTTCACACTTTAATTAATTTTGATCGAATTATTTTATTATTCAGTGATAAATTCAATAAATTTTATTATTATAATTTTAATTAAAAAACTTATTTGATTTAGGATATGTTTGCTTCACCCGCTAGCCTTAGTGATTTTTTTTTAATTAAGTGTCTATATGCTGATACTAAAGCCCCGTTGAATCTTGATGAAAGTTGTGCCCTTATATAATCATTTCTTATTTTTCCAAATTCAAATGTTCATTTAATAAGCACATTGTTATTTCATTGCTTTACGTTTTACATATATATATCACTTTTATAATTAATCGATAGATATTCTGCATTATGTTTTAATTATTATTTATTATTTGAAAAATAATATTTTTATTGATACTATATCAGTAAAGGAGGATAACTATTAAATTTAAATTTAAATCTGAAATATTCCCTCAAGTAATATATGCCATTTTTTCGATTCAACATTTTCGATTTGTGATAGTCGATGTGTTTAGAATCTGATTCGAAATTTTTACTTTTACAGTATTTTCTTCGACATAACTGAAAAGTACTTCTCCTTTTAGCTTCTTTTTTCACACATTTCAGAAAAATAAAATTTTTCTTCATATACTTGCCAGTTTTTTCCTTATCAAGTATTTCTTCTTTATATTTCACCAGAAAATTGCTTCGGTTGTCAAAAAAATTAAAGAAAAATATCTGCCACACAGGTCTCAAAGTGTTTCTGTATGAAAATAACATTTTGTGAACCTAAAAAATTACAAAGGTTTTAAATCTGAATCTGAAAACTCTTTTCGATAAAAAAAAAAAAAAAAACGGAACACGTAGAGAAAGTTTCCAACAATAACATTCCTGACAAGTTTTCCAATAGGAATTTCACTATTTTGTGCAAATGTTTTCTATAGTTAGAGATATACGATTTTTTTCCTTTTTGAAACTTATAAATGGCTAAAATATGAATTCGTACTTCAATCTATAGTAAAATATTTTTTAGATTTCCATATGAATAGAACATCCAGAGGACTTCCAAATTCCGAAAATTTTTTGGAGTAATTTAATGATTCTGTAGAAATTTTCAAGGGGTTCTTATGGTATATATTATTACAGCGCATTAAAATGAAAACTCAGCTTTTTCAAATTATATTATGCAACGATTTATATTTGTTAATTGGTTCTGCAGGTTAGTACACTGTACTTTTGAACTAAAGCTCAATTCTAACCTCAACTTGTCGAATCAAACCTAAAGACCCTGTATCTACACTGAGATTTCGTTAGATTTGTAGGTTGGTAAGTCCCTCAGGTGAGTTTAATGAGGTGGATTAAGGTTGAAAATGGCTCATAAATATTCAAGTTGTTGGTTCAGATGAGGTGTAACAACCAGAAATAATATTGATTCACCGAAGTGATATATTAATAAATGACATTCTAATTTTTAAAATCTAGCGTTATTGAGATTTAAGTAGAACAAGATACTATATTCAGTGAATTGTAATAACATCATTTTTCCTCGACTATACAATAGAAACAAATGAATGAATCGAAATATTTCTTACACTTTACTAAGGAATTTAATATTGATTTAAGTTTTGATCGAAGTAAATTTTTTAAGAAGTTGGAATAATATAAAAGTTTAAAAAAATAGTAAAATAAAAATGAAAAAAAAAAATAATAATAATGCTACAACAATTTGTGTACTACTGTTGAAAAGACAAAAATAATTCACAGAAAACATTAGAAAATAGAGAACAACAAGGAGTTACCAATAATTTCAGAATTAAACTTTGAATTTTATTTGAAATGTTAAACTACACGATGAATATAATCGATCAGAACAGCAGATTAAAAGCTACCAATTAAATAAATTTTATTTAATATGAATGTTTTTAATTAGGGTTTAAACTTTTTATTAATAAAAAAACCATACAATTGTTAAAAATATTATTTTAATTAGTAAAAGCTATTTATGATCTATTTATATTCATATATATTCAATAAACGTCGAGAGAACTCGAAAAAGATTAATTCAATAACTATTTATTTTGAGAAGTCATTATATTGAAGAGAAATTCAATTAAGAAAAATTTCTTTGTATATTCACTCATCATTAACAGCGCTATTTTATTTTCTATTGAAATTGCATTTTATGCTTTAAGTAAAAACATTTTGATGATACTGGGCATTTTCTTCAAAATATTCAGGCAGGCAAAATAACATGAATTTAATAATGCTTTGTTAAATCAATTGAATTTAATGTTTCAATTTTGCCTTAATATATTTTCCAGTCATAAATTTCAAAAAGGTTTTTTATTCAGTTGAATAAAAATTCAAAGAAAACTGTGTTATTAAGTTATACAGAAGAATAAAACTAATAGCTTAGAGAAATATTTTCCGAGATTTTAGAAAAAATGTGAACGTACATTGATATGCGAACTTCGTCTTGTTAACGAATTACCGGAAAAGTATATTTAGGAGCTATGGAAATTAGATTTATAAATCGGATTTCTTTAAAAGGCAATCTAATAAGTTTTTAACTACATAAATGTTAAAGCATCTACCTTTGTTAGTAATCCATTCGTTCCATTTCTTCTGAAAATAATTACACTCACTTACCTGGCGCTGCCATTCACTTAGAGTGACTAAAGGAAAAAAAGAAATGAATTAAATTGAAAGTAATTTTTTCAATCGAATAGCAGTCATTTAAAAGTGAATAATGTGGGTTCAAATAATTCTTTCATTATTAATATTGATAGGACGTGTATGATATTTAATCACTAAATTACTTTGTTATTCTTATTACAATTATTATTATTGCAGTTCATCGGGAGCCGCCTGTTTCACTTATGTGTATCATGAACAGCTCACCGAATGGTGAAGAAGTTAGGGCATTTCCTTAAGGAAGGACTTTTAGAATTAACCACCCACATTTGTGTGCCTCAAGAAAGTAGCAGGAAAGATTCAACAAGATATCCTGACTACCGATGAGCTTATGCGCGTAAGCAAGATCGTTATCGAGTCACTTAGTTTCTGAAAACAGCGACGGCAACGAACATCGCCAGTGGATTGGGTCCTTAAAGGCTCTTTCCCACCGAGGCGACAAGCGACGACGCGACATGCGGCATTTTTCGACCCTTCACAGCGAAACGTCAGAAATAGCATTACGCTTAGTGAAGTTCCGCTTCGAATTGAAAGTGGGTCAACTCGAAGCGGTGCATTTCAAACCGATTTCAGGCGAACGTGGTGGTGATTGGTCAAGTCTTGTCGCTTAAACGCTTTTCGCCTCTGTGGGCACGAGTCTTAACTCTCCAGCACCCTAGCTGTACCCTGAGTATGGAGCGCCAAAATGATCGTTGTTCATTTCATTCCCGAAGTTTTTTCAATATCATGGTCTCAACTCAATTAGCTTCTTTTATTTATAAAGTCCCACATTAAGTTTTATTATTTCTTTACATTAATCCACAAAAAAACCCTTCATAACCTTATACATCGATTGATAATAATTACACTCTTTTTAGTATTAAACGTTTTTCCATTCATAGAAATTACTATCCGAAACTTGATATATATATATGAGCCGTTTTCTTTGAAAGTGCATTTATATTATATGGAGATATTTAAGAATGAGTTTGTATTTGAATGGTTTTGGAAAATGTGGGTGTATGTCAAAACGCTCATTTTACGTTTTTTAAATATTAAAATCACGAATAATAAGGGATGAATCTAGTGTTTCAAACTCAGCATTTTCACCAATAAAGTTTTAAACATCATTGTATATGGGTTTTTTTAAAAACCCTAAATCAACATATATGCAGCCATTTACCTCTTCAGCATTAGTAGTTTTTTTGTCTTAGAAATGTATTTCTCAGTGGTTTCGTCGAAACAAAAATCATCTCGTTCCATTTCATTTTTAAATTCCTTCTCTTAGCTCACACTCTCCTATATATATCTTGTTCAAATTTTCAATCGTTCATAAAATACTTTTTATTTATCCACTCAAGTTCAAATACATTTTTTTTTTTTGAACTTGTAGTGGATGACACTTTGATGTTAATACCGTTTTTTCAAATATTAATTCAGTAGTTAAATTTAATTAATAAATTTCAAATTTTTTAGATTTAAGTTGCATATATCTACCAATAGATGGCGCCAGATAAACTTAAAAAAATGAATGAAAATTATTTGTAAAGGACTTTTCTGCAATATAGTGAAAAAAAGTAGGAATTGACTTTAAATTTTTTTTTTATATTACTTGTTAAATTAGTAATTTTACGGATAATCTTACTTATTTACTTCAAGTTAAATGAACAAACAGAACACATTACAAATAGCTTTTTTCACATCTTACTATGGAGTCTTCTTCTGACGATGAATCAGAAGCAAACAACAAAATTCTAGAAAAATTAAAATTTTATTGTTATTAACAGGGTTGCCACGTATATAAAAATGAAGTAGAGAAATTGTGTAGTATAATTTTTGAACTAAATACTATGTCTTTGCCGAAAGGAGAATTACATAACTTTCCAAGAAATTACATTAACTATGTAATTTTATATTGATAAATTTATGAAAATTTTGAAGGATTTTTTGGGGAATTGTTATAGATAAAAAATAAAAAGGTCATAGTTACCGAAGTAGTAAATTCGTTTCGAATATAAACAGTTCATCAGTCACAAAGCCGAAAAAAATAGGCACTTCATTTGCTATTTATTTGTTTACTTTGCGGGCCTAAACTTTCCAAATCATTCTTAAGAATTTAATGTATTTTCATCATCACTCCTCCTCAACGGAGGTATCTTAATATGAAATGTGTCATTTCTATAGATTTAAAAATATAGATAGATTTAAAAAAAATAGATTTTTTCGAAATTTTCCAGCTCTGGAAAATTTCGCAACTTAGTCAAATAAATGTAGCCCTATCCCAGTTATTATTTTTCTGGATATCAACGTCCAAACAAACCTCTCAAAACTTCTCAACAAAAGAGTCGTCAAATGAAGAGACTTTTTTTGGCAGGTTGCCTATATGGGATGGTCGGGGAGAACTTGGACAATGAAGTTCGCCAGTCCAATATCCTAAGACTGACGAGTTAATCTAGAGGTCACCGAATAAGAGATATTTGGGTGAGCCTCACTTACAAAAAAAAAAGTTCTCTGAGTAAAGAGTTTTCTCTGAGTAAAGAGTTTTCCTGGAGTAAAAGCGTTTTCTCGAAGTAACGTCTATGATAAGTAAAAAAAATTTAATAACTACATAAATTAAATCTTTTCAAAAAAGAGGCTTTCTGGATTTCAAAACAGTTTTTCGAGAAAGTGACATATAGATTTAAATTTAAATGACAAAATTTTACCAACCCTTTTACCTTTTTATTTTTTTGACCATTTTGTTCATTAAGTTGGAAATATTTTTGTTTAAACAAAGGATTCAGGTGCATTCTTATCATTTGCGTTTTAGTAAAGCAATTGGTTTTAGTAAAGAATTGGTAATACTTTTGTTTATACAAAGGATTCAGTGCATTCTTATCATTTGCGTTTTGTAAAGCAAACATCTTCAAGCTCCTTTTAGAAAATCCCTTTTTACACCTGAGATATAATTTTGTTTACGAAAGTAAAATATTTCATTTACCTTCGAGAATTTCTATAAAAATATGATATAAAAATAATAATAATATATCAACTTTCATCAGTCTCCTGAACTTCAAAAAGAGTTGTGTGACAAAAATGTTTTCCTTTTAAAGACTTTAAGCCTTTAATAGAAACATTTTCTTCGGTTTATTTTTCAATATAATCAGAAAATAATTTAAAATTTTGTTTCCTGATGTTATTTGAACCTGCATTTAACATAAAAGATTCATTTTGAATTCGTGGTGCAGACATCCTCTGTAATAAAATATTTGATATTTTAAGCTGAAAATTAAAGAAATTTTCAATTAAAAATAAAAAGTTATTATTTATATTTAATTTTCATCCCACTTATTTAATGATTTACGTTGCATTGTTTAGTTTACTTCATTTAGTATTATTTCTTGTGAAACAAATAATAATGAACACTTCTAAATTTTCATATCTGACACTCAATAAACTTCACCCATATATTATATGTTTTGAGAGAAAAAATAACGAATTCAACCTTATTATTTTTAACTTTCTTCCATTGTTGACATGCTGCGATGTAATGAAAGATGTTACTGATAAGGACAAAAGCACGCAACTGCCAGAATGGATCATTTGTTTTAAAATTTTTACGCCAAAGATTACGTTAAGTAAGGAAAAAAATAAATCCCGTTGGAACTTCTTTAAACTAAAAAATCAATACCCGTAACTAAATCATCGTTGTTTTCTGCTTAACTCAAAGTGTTACCAGGGAAATTTATTTATTCTCCTATAAGAATCAACTAGCAGCGTTTAAATTTAACCAAAGAGAAACAGTTATTATTATTTTTATTATTCTACCTTGTGTTTATAGTATTAGAATAAATGCATCGAATAGAGCAGATGATATTATATGTTTCAATTATCTCTGGAATTTCTCCTTTCTGTGCATCTTGCTTACATAAAAAGTCAAATGTCTGGAAAAAACTGATACAAAATGAAGAAAATACAAATTGTATCCATTTAAAACCGTATTTCTTATGTTTATATTAATGTCTATGTAAAAGAGTATGGTGACAAAAATATAAATAATGTTTTTGATATATTTGAAAAGCATTTGAGCATTTGGCTTATGATTTTCTATTTTAACACTGCTCTAATTATTAAATTAAGTGTATACACTATACACTTAATTATTAATTATTAATTAATTATTATGTTAAGAATTACTATTATGTTAAGAAAATTAATTATATTATTAATTAATTATTATGTTAAGAATTATTATTATGCTAAGAAAATTAATTATATTATTAATTAATTAATTTGTTAAGAATAGTGATGCTTTATTAATTAGAATTCAACTTACATCATCATAGTTTAAATCAAAACATGAAGATTATGAAAGTATTCCTGAAATCAAATAAAAATTTATCAGCTTATTTTACTGCCGAAATTATAACTAAAATTAATGTATTCAGGCATTTAGACTTAATCTCCTTAAATAATAGCATAAGAAATATTAGGAAATTATTATTCTATAGAAAAGTTTCGTAGAAAATTTTAATAATAGTATTTGCTATACATTAATTTTCATGCGCTTACTAGATAGTTCTTACAAAAAAAAAATTTACCAAAGATATAAAAAAATTGAAAAGGAATTTATTTGAAATCCGCATCTGCTGTAGCGGGGAAATCATTAGGCATAGACAAACATCATAGAGTGAACACTAGAAACTGCAGACTTGGATAAAAAAGAAAAAATATACAACAGCAGTGTCATCCAGGCAATCAACAAAAACATTAGTTATAATATCCGTAAGATAGCTTTATTAAGATACCCTCAAGGCATTATAAACCATGTTATTTCTAGAAGACTGGATCCACAAATTTCTAATAATATGAATGAATCAAAATTCTTTTCGTCTATAAGTGAGGATTCAAACTAATAAATGACGATTTGAGTGCAGGTGGCTTTATAGAAAATTCGAGTCACATCAAACAACCACGTGCCTGTTCATGTCGTTTAATAGGATGGTGTTACGTTCAGCTTATTGCGAGAAAAACCCCATAACATGTAATGGGTAAGATGACATACCTATTAAAAAGTAATTGTGTGATATACTACGATTAATAACTGATGTGTGAATTTTCAGATTGTGAAAATTAATTACCCACTGCTGGGACATCAATACTAAGTAATAAGCAACAGCGAAAGATAGGTGGATTATGTGGAGATCGATACAGTGATTTAGTATTTCTTAGGAAATTCCAAAGGACGGAGGATTTACGGCACTAAACAATAACACAGTCAGCTCAAAAATTACGAATTAAAAAGCAATGGTGGTGTTACTGACCAGAGAGAGTTTTTGAATTTTTTTTTTTTTTTTTTTTGTGTTGCTTAAAAATATTATTTTTTTCAAATGGAATACATAAATCCATTTATATATACACACTCACACACACATATATATATATATATATATATATGTACAAAAATAAGTTTCATTATATGTTACTGATTACCAAAAATATGTTAAAATTAAACTTTGAATTATCTGTTTTATGTGTAAGAAATGATGCCAGTAATCTCACATTTATAAAGACAAAAGATGTGTGCCAGTTTTTAAATTTTTGTGCCAAATTAAATGTAATTAAAAATTTTTTCATTAAATTTCATAATAACGTTACGTTGGAATATTCAATTTTCGAGCCTTATGAATTTGAAATGATTCCACACTTGTGTGGTTTTCAATCAAATCATTTTAGTCTAACACTTACCTAAGCTTGTATAGCCAGGGCTGGTTGCGTAGAGCGTTTGGTTCTCGTGCTAGGTTCGAAACTCAATATCAAAATCTCCCTTTCGTTTGAGCTCTACTCAAAATCCCCATTTTGCATATTGGGTATGGGTACGAGAAATCAATTAGTCCTTCTGTTAGGCTAGGAGATCCATTGATTAATTGAGTATGAGTCCTCCTGATGCCATCCTTCAGGTTGTTTGTTCCGAAGGGTGGTGGCAAAAATGTGGCTGACAGCAAAGTACATACAGACCAGTCTGCCTATATGTACCCTAGGTAATTCTCTATTTACCACATAAATCAAGTTTTAGAGGTAAAAGGTTTAGATCAAAATTCCCTGGTATTCAAAGATAATCGTTATAATAAACTTGTGTAATTCTTTTTATGTGTAATTCGTTTTAATAAATGTAATTATTCATAATGTGTAATATTAAACAATTTATAGCCTAAATGTTTTTTAATTAGATGCATTTTTCAAAGAAATTATGTAGCAATTTTCAAAACATTTTATAGACTAATCAAAAGTCTTATAATTCAAAATGAGACAAAACCAAGAGAGGATTTTCTGAGTCGTTTCATGGAAACATACTTTCAACCAATATTTTTACGAATGGTATTAAAAGTCGCAGGAAAAGGAGAGTAACAGAAGAATTAAATTTACAAATATAAATAATGAACTCACATTGGTAAACAAGTTCCTAAATCTCGAATATCGTGTGAATTCCAGTATGAAAAGCAATTAAAAAAATCCAGATGACTATAGAATTTGAATAAAAAACGGTGGCTGAAAATTCAGCTATAGATAAACTTGATTGCAGTGTATCCAAATATTCATAAAAAAGGGAGTTCTTCACTGTTTATTATTTTTAAATGAAACATCTGCTTAATTGAGTGGAAGAAATAAGCACCGGAGTTCACTTTAATAAACAGAATACTAAACAAAAACTTTCTTTGTGTAGAAATATGATAATACAAAATGTTAAAAAAACTAATCTTCGTATGAGAATAAACTTTAATATTTATTCTCTGAATGAAATTTTCGATAAGAAATCAAGTTTAAATATTTTCCTTATTTAACTTGAAAGTTATGATAACCTTTATTCTAGCTTTATTCTTTTGACATTAGAAAAATCGTATTTTTAAGAGCTCACAACAGGGAAAAACTTGTCAAAATGACTCATAGTTTTTAAAAAATAATGAAAGAATTCTGTTGTAAGTCGGAAACTACTTTTCTAGCATTTTAACAAAAATGCAAATGAATATTTGAGACAAAATAATTAAAACTATAAATATTTCTTTTTCAAGAAACCTTTCTGCGAAAGAGTAGGATTTTTCGTCACTTGTGTTTTTCTTATTATCATAACTGTAATTAGGATGAAGCTGGGGGAAAATAAACTAAACCATTAAAATATTTTTTCCATCCTTTATTAAAAAACGTAGTAAGTGTTACGTAATTTATTTTTATTTTGTGATGACAATAATTGTCACCGAGTAAGATATGAGCTAATTATTTTCTTTTGAGGAATTTTTACTTTAAATGAAAATTGAAAAAAATTGTGGAAGGCGGAAGAATTTTTGTGAACATATTTACATTAATTAAAATGGAAAACTTATAGTTAGAAGAAACTTGTATAATATTTTTAAGTAGTTCAACATAATTAATTTAAAACAAATATTGTTTTTATCTGCTTTAAACGCGTTTACAAATTTCATCAAAAATATACAGCTAATGAATAGCGATAAAACACAATCGCATTAAATTGCGAAATAAAAGGCTAATCATCTCATATTTGGAGAATTCTATGAAAACTGAAGTTGTGAGATCAAAATTTCAAATTTCACATACAGACTTTTATTATATACAGTACATCATTTTAAAGTTTAAAGAATACATTTAATGTTTTCAGTAATTATTTCCTGCAATATTTTTTGTAAGGGTTCTTCATCAGTTGGATATAGGGTGGAAAATTTTAAAAGCTGTGTTTGTAATTGTGCAACTCCAGTGTAGGTGTCGAGCTAGAGCACAGGGGGGATTACCTCTGGCGTGAAACGCGAGGCGAACCAAGAAAAGATAAAAGCAGAGTATGTATGTTAAGTAGCAGAGCTGGTTGGAACGATGAGCAGCTTTGGAGAATAAAGTGAAGTCTTGGAAAGCGGTAGTTATTCTCCAAGCGTTGAAAAGAAAGTTTCAAATCATCTATAGACAATTCATAATGATTGTTGAATAGTGAGTGTTTACATTTTATACGAATACATTGTCAATGAACAAGTAATACAAAAAAAGTTTTTAATTCCTATTTTTCCTATTTTCACTCTACTGCAGAAAGTCCTTTATAAATAATTTTCATTCATTTTTTAAGTTTATCTGGCGCCATCTATTGGTAGATATATGCAATTTAAATCTAAAAAAATATATAATTAATTAAAATTGCCAAATTTAATTAATGAATTAATATTTGAAAAAACTGTATTAGCATCCAGTGTGATCCACTGCAAGTTAAAAAAATGTGCTTGAACTTGAGTGGATGAATAAAAAGTATTTTATTAAGGATTGAAAATTTGAACAAGATATATATAGGAGAGTGTGAGCTAATAGAAGGAATTAAATAAATGTTGGTGTTGAATTTGTTCAAGTCGTATTATATAGAGAAGTTATTAGATTTTAGATTTTTTAGATTTCTAGCTTACTGCAGAATTTTTATTTTCTCTAACTATTGTATAAACATTGGAAACAAAAAACTGCACTTGGATAATTTTGCACTTGGATAATTGCCACACTTCTCAGACGTTCTGTTTCAATCGTAACAAATTATACTTATTTTCAAATAACATACTGAAAAACGAAAATTGTATTTGATATTGTTCTTATTTTGATTGAATGTAAAATAATTTTTAGTAATAAAATACAGTTTGTTGACATAATTATTTTTAATCGAGTAATAAAATTTTTCGTTGCCATTATTTAATTTTCACTAGAAAATAGCTATAAATTTAGTCCTTTGCAGCCAAAGGAATAAATTTAAAAATTACGTTAAAAAATACTAATAACAAATTAGTTCCATGATGATAAACTGAAAAACATTATCTGTTTTTGTCTTATTAAATTAAATTATATTGTTGAACAAAAAGTAAATATTTGTTTTTCAAAGACGGTGTGGTTATTTTCTAATGCTGGAAACAATCATAGATAATACTTATGTTTTACATATAAGAAACTACATGTATGTATTTTATATATATATATATATATATATATATATATATATATATATATATATATATATATATATATATGTGTGTGTATTTTATATATATATATATATATGTGTGTGTGTATTTTATATATATATATTTTATATATATATATATATATATATATATATAGTATGTTAACTTTAGATATTTTAGTACATTTTCCTTTTGTGAATTTCAAGACAGAAAATAAGTCTATTATTTTTCTTTTGTGTAACTTGTAAATCTCAACTTGATTAATTTTTTGCTAAATTTCATTAAACTCAAATGAATATGAATTTCATATTTGCAATTTTTTCTGACTTATCTTAAATGTTTGAAAGCCAGTGTATTATATTTTTGTAGTTTTTTAGAAAATGCGC
>BPLR01021000.1:0-75428 GCA_021605095.1 Caerostris extrusa
TTAAGAATAGTTGATAACTTAGTGTCTACAATAGTATGCTGAGAAATAATTTTAATACAGTTAATTATGGTCTAAAATGAAATAAAGGAAAAGAACTGGTACATATCCACTCTAGAATCGTAGTAAAAAATAAATTTGTTAAATGTTATGGATAGGAAAGCAGATGAGAATTGCTACTAGCAAGAGACCTATAAGTAAGAAATTGTCAAAGAATAATTATTTTCAGAGATTAATTTATATTTATTATTTTTATTAATATTTATTACTTATTTCGACTTCCATAATAGGATTTAACTATTTTTATACTTATTCATTTCGGTAAAATTAGCATTACAAAGAAAAACAATGACATCAGGATTAAAAACTCTGATATGAAATTTGACCATCTCTGAATATTTTCGAGTATTCTGTTAAAACATCACATTTGCAAATACAATCACTATGTCCATTGTATTCTGCTCGTGTAATAAACATACGTGCACGTACATATATAAATTTGTATGTATTTAAGAAATAAGTTAACTAAATTAAAAAATAAGTTAATAAACTAGTTTAATAACTAATTTTTATTTGACTTCCGGACTTGTTTATTTTTTTATTGTTACTTATTACTGTTATTTAAGGTAGTGAGAAAAAAAATCTATGCTGTCAAGACTAAACCCCATTTACGTGAACATTGACCAATTCTGAGTATTTTTCTGCATCTGCTTAAATAATACATATCCATAAATCAAAACATTATATCTATTGTTTTCTCCCTTAAGTGCATACACTAAACATACCTAAACACACATACACACACACATATATATACAATCCACCAGCCAGATTATTGTTCAAATAACATTTGGGATAATTTATTTCCCGTTATTATTTTTTATGAATGAAAACATTTTCTCATAATAATAATTAGATTTTAAATATCATTAATGAACAATTGAGGAATGTATATCCCATATCAGTGTGTAAAAAATTCATGAAAATTATTTTTAATTCCTTACATTGTTTAATTTAGCTTTGATTACACTGAATTCTTTTAAAAATATCCTCAAGTTCTGTTTAAGTATATGTGATCTTTAGTTATAAAATATATATTTAAATTTCAGCAAAATATTATTAGAGAGAATCCCTTATTAAGACAACGAAAGATTTCTGAATATAGTTAATAATCCATCTCAAAAAAGATTTTTTGAAAAGTAAGAACTCTTGTGAGTTTACGCAAGTAATTTGCAAAAATATTGAGACATTTGAATGATTCTTCAGACACCTTTACTAATACATCTAATAAGGAGAGTGTGCAGTTAAGAGGCTCATTAAAATGTCTCCTAAGGAAGCTTTTCATACCTTATTCGCGTCTTATACTCTTTGTGAACACACCGGAATCGTATGATGCCGACTTTATTTCTAATCTGCCGCTTCAGAAAGTTTCTATCTAAATGCGCGGTTGATTGCATTTTAATGGGTCGCAAGAGAATCTCTAAAAGTTTCACTTAACTCCTTCCATTCAAAGACTTTGGAATCTTTTGAATCCAAGCTTGTTTAACGCCATAAATCTTTAACTGAGATTCAAGGTCTTATATGAGTTAGTCAACATTATATCCTATTCATACTGAAGTAAAATATTCTAAATGCCTAAATAGTAAGTTGTATCTACATATAGATCATATAATATCTATGCATCTATTAATCATGGGTTTTACTGATAAAAATATTTAAATAAAATAATCCTAATTAAATATTCTGAAAATAAATCAAGGGTTAGATTATAAATTAATTTTTTAAGATGGTGTTTATTGATACACGATTTATAGGGAATGCGGATAATGTATATATTAACTAATAAAAATATTATGGATTATTAAAATATTGTTTATGGAGTTATGGATAACAGATTATTAATAAGTAGCTTATGGATTATTGATGATTATGGATGCTTAACTATGAATTAATAAATGTGTTATACATTAAACAGATTACAATTATTTCTATAATTAGATTATGAATTCAATAATGTCAAACAATGAAAAATTTCTCTGATTGAAAATGGACAGTGAATTTATAAATTAAACTATTTCAGATATAAAAGTATTCATGGATATATGGAATATCTATGAATCTATGAAATCCATGTATTTATGGAGAACCTTTTGATCTGGATTTTTCTGTAGAAATATGAAGTATCTATGGTTATATGGAGTATCTATGAATCTAATTTATAAATTTTGTAGATTGTTTTGAAAAATTATTCTTCTATTAATATTCTTACAGTGTTGATAAAATAGTTAATTATGAAAATAACTATTTTATAATTAATGAATTTTAATTATATATTATTTTACTTGAAAGTACGATATTTTCTGATAAGAAGTAGAGTAAATTATTTTATTCTCTACAAATAAGGATAGTTATAATATTTTAACGTTATCGAAAGAATACAATGATAATATCAACAATACTAATTCAATAATGGAAAATCAATGTATTTATTAAAACATATAAGAAAAATAGTACAAATAGTATATTAACAGTATTTCAACAAAGCAGATTTGAATAACAAACTCGAATTTAAATTCTACGTTGCTGAAAATAAGTTTAGTGAACAATTTTAAGTAGCTTTAGTTAGACAAATATTGCAACTTTGATATTTTACATGTTTCTTTATTTTACATTAAAAAGGTTTTGCCAGACAAAATTATTTTTCATTTTATTTTAAATATTTTACAAAAGCTTTTTTTTTGTTTGTAAAAATTGTTTAATCATAAAATTTTTAAACTATTTCTACATAAGAACGACAATTTATTACAAACAGGAAATAATGAAAGAAATATATATAAAGAGAGTGAAACATTTTAAAACCAGAAAAAAGTGTCCTTAAAAACAACTGGATTGATATTAATATATACTTTTATCAAAATCAAAAATTTCTGCAAAGAAAATTGGAGCTCCAAGAAATGCTGTTGCCGTAATGTATGACGCCAGGAAGTGAAATATTACGTTGAAATTCTGTTTTATTGCTGCATTGAAGTGGCAGATGTCGGAATATTAAGATTCCAGATTTAAAGCAGGTGTTTTTATTACAAATAAGGCAGATTGTATCTGACATGCAGAAATGAGTTTCGCAAGATTCTATTTCTGCCATGTCTTTTCATTTATTTCTTTCTTTATTTATTTTGTTAAATTTTTTTCAATTAGCTTTCGTATAAAAATATATGTGTAAACACATTTTCTGTCTGAAATTCTGAGATGCAATCACTTACAACACCGTTGATCTTAGATTTCATACGTCAAAAAAGTAAAATACATTGGAAATTTTATACAACGTTTAAAAATACACTTTTGCAGTAAAAAATGACATAAATGTCTACCTATCATCACTTCAAAACGAGTACCTCTTGCACTTAAATTTCTGGATGAAAATGGAAATAGCAACATGTAGTAGTCAAAAAGTTTATGATAGATGTTCTGCTTTAAATACAATTATTATTATTATGGCGAGAGGCCTAATTGTTAAGAATATTTTAAGACTTTAATTGATATTGCATTTTTAATAATAATTTTTTTTCAATTCACATTTTTTTTTTAAAATAGTGGCCTATAAAATCCCTAAAATTATGTTGATTATTTTACAATAAGTTTCTACTTTGTTGGCTCAAACCATACACAAGAAAAAGAAAGAAATTATTTTTTGGCTGGTAAAAAAATTCGAGACATCACTTCCTTTATATACCACGTGATGTTGTCTTATATCCCCATGGCTTTGGGATATCACAGGATCAAATAATCATACCAATTACACTACAGTTAAAGATATTATGACTAGATTTCGAGCTACCATTGAAATTAGTTTCTGCTCTTTCTTCACTTATTTAAAAACGCATAAAATAGAAAGAAGCATGAAATAATAAAGGGTTGTATGAAAAATGGATTTTAGCACCACAGGCTTCAAGTCCGAAATATGGCGATGGCATGGATGCTTGTGGGTGGTTCAGAATCCACATTAAACTGTAGGTCCCGATCTAATTAGAATAAAAATATGCAGATAATGTCTGTAGAGAGAAAAATAAAACCAAATCTACTCACTGCAAGAGCAACCGCAGTGGTGTTCATTAAAAATGGTCAGCAGGCCTCGAGATTCTCCCCCCAAGAGGAAGTGCTGCTCAACTGTGCGGCGGCTAAGAAACGGTTAGCTTACAGTCTCTCCTCCGGAAAAGAATTATTTTACGTGCATCCTGCGCGTACCTAAGTATCTTGTTTTGGGCGTGAATTGGAACCATTCCAGGAATCTATAATTATTTGTCTTTACATGTGTTAAATATTTCCTGTAGTAAATTATACGTGCGTGGTGTTCGTGCATGTGTCAATAAGTTGTGAGCTCACAAATCTAAGTCTCAAGTCTCAACATAACCACACCCGATTACAATCCAGCTGCACAACATGCACACTACATTATCTAATAAAATTTCCTGTTTGAATAAAAACAAATGTAATGAAAAATAAATATTTCAAAAGAATTTAGACTTTCATTGAAACAAATATCACATTCATCATAAATTATGAATTTTAAAGTAATTTAAGAATTTTAGAATATTACAGCATGGATAATTTATGAAGTAAGAATAATTTCAGTAGATAATAAACTATGTAGAATTTTCATGAAATAATTATTTTGTTAAGGAACATCAATGTTATTCACAGTTCACTATAACACTGACGTAATGCACGACTACACTCAGTGTAAACATGCGCTTCATTTTCTATTTCGATTAACAGTAAGTCTGCTATATATATATATATATATATATATATATATATATATATATATATATATATGTGTGTGTGTGTGTGTGTGTGTCTTTCTTTCTAAATATCATAAAAATAATAATATGATATTAAATTATTATATATTTGTAAGAAACGGTAGAAAACAATTTATGATAACTTAGATTTAATTAATTAAGATTTTTCTAATAAGGAAATAGTGTCTTATCACTTAAAAAGTTAATTACACATGATTTTATCAGCTGAAAATTTTTATATATATAAGTTTAATCTTACATAAAAATAAATTTGTGTTAAGTACAGCCAATGTTTTATTGCTTATTTTATCTAATCTTATCACTTTGTTGTTTACCTTACATTCATAAAACACATATTAAAGCTCAAAATTGTTTGTAATTATTATAAATAAAGTAATTTTAATTATGATTAGAAAGACAGATTGTTTAATCTGTCAAATAAAATTTTATTTGCTTAGAAAAAAATGAATTTCCCAATTATTCAAAATATAAGATATCTCGTTGCAAAAGAAAAACTGAAGTTTCATTATCTAATGAAAGTTTAATTTAAAAACTTTTAAAATTAAAAGTTTCATTAGATAAGGAAAAGATCATTAGATAAAGTTTTCAAAATTTAACTTTTGTTTTAATTAATTAAGGAAATAATTTATGACAACAACATTTTTACTGTCATTAGTATCATCTCATCCATCTAAACATAAAAGAGTCAACAATTCAAAAGCAATTAAATAAATACAATGATATCAAAAAATGTAACTTTTCTAAAAAAGGATTCTAGATTCATCTCAGCAAATAATGCGAGATATAATCTTTCGCTATTTTCATCAATTTGTCTGGAATGTTTAAATAAAGCTGAAATAGAAAGTTCACAGTCAAGTCATGTTATTAATTAAAATATATATTAGCAATCCAATTAAAATGAATTGCATAAAGAATAGCTTGCGTGTCACTTTTCCTTAACAATTTTCATTACCTCGCTGAACTTCTTATTATTTCTGATCGTGGGAATAAAATGAACTTCTTTTCGTTATTTCCTGATGTTATCAAAAATATCCCCACAACATTTCCCTTCGCTAATCATTTTCCTTTTTTCCTTTCAGATAAAATTCCCCATGATAATTACTCGAACATATTTCCGAAAGCAAAAATCTCATTACAAGACCACATAATTTTTTTCCCTTTTATTATGGGGACAAAAAGTGAATGAAAAGATTAAACCATACACCAGAAAGAAAGAAATTACTTTTTGGCTATAAAAAAAAAAAAAAATGCGAGACGTCACTTCCTTTATAAACCACGTGATGTTGTCTTATATCCCCATGACTTTGGGGTACCACAGGATCGAAAACCATTCCAATTACACTACAGTTAAGGATAATTATGACTGGATTTTCAGATACCACTGAAATTAGTTTCTGCTGTTTATTCACTTATGTAGAAATGCCTAAAATAGAAACAAGCATAAAATACTAAAAAATGAAAAAAGTCGTTTTTTCAGCACTAACAATTTGCACTTTACCTTCCGATAAGTAATGGGTTTCTTTCACGTAATGATCTTTATAAGAAGATTTTTTTTTGACTTATGAAAAATAGGCAATGCAATTACATTATAATTACCTAATAAATTGTAAATTTATCAATACACATTAAATGAATACGTTATTTTTGAAATGCATGGACTGAAATCGTGGTTAGAAAAGAACTTAAAACGTTATTTTGCCTCTATACCGTAATGAAAGGTTTTTATTCTGACCTCTGTTTCTTTACGTTGCTTTAATATTAACTTTAATTTAAAATTTTTAAATGTCATATATTACTTTTTTAATAGGGTAATCAGTAATGAATAATCTAAGACATTCAAATATTAAAATAATGGTTCTAATTAAAAACATTCACTTAAATTCTATTGGTAATACTTTCCAACATCGAAAAGAGTTTTATTTTATTCGTGGTTTACATTAAAGTCTTACATAAACCAAATGGGTAAGGCTGTAAACAATTCAAAATTTATTTATAAAAAAATGTAAGATATCAACAAAATTTTAAAACACGCGATACAAACAATACAATGTAAACATAAAAATAAGCAAATGCGTCATATGAATTGAATCAAAACTGGAGATATATTTCGATTTCAAACAAGAACACATTGGCCTAAATTATGTGTTACTATTTCTCCTTCATTAGCACAACAGCCCCGTGATGTTCCAAAACCGTCTGTCTATTGGATTATTTTGAGGCAGAAGATCCCTTTTATAGAAGGTAGGATTATCAGCCCATACCCAACAGTTATATTAGACCGGGACTTAATGATTAAAATGGATTACCAACCACTACAAACATCCATGTCAATAAACAGACTCGAATCAGAAGCATGTGGCAATGAGAGCCATAATGCTAGTCACTAGCCATCAGGCCCCCATTTGTTACTAGGATGATTAACATATAGGAATGGCATCTAAGTATTCGTCTTAGAATCAACAGATTTTTAGAACTTTCCTATCTATTAATTTATCTTAACCACTTTCGACATAAGCATAGGAGCTTTCTCTATGGCGTCACTTAATGTGTTTCCAACTCGACTGCCCTGGTTTCAAAATCCGATGTGCAATCCGCCAGAATGATTATTGTCCCAATCACATTTGTGGTAATTTATTTTTCGTTATTAATTTTTCATGAGTGAAAGGCCTTTTCTCAAGATAATAAATTTGATTTTAAATCTCATTTATGAACAAATAAAGAATGTTCATCCATATCATTCTTAAGTAATCAATGATTAGATTCAATAAAAATACAATACAATAGATTCTATTTCAATTTCATAAAACAATTCAATTTAAATATAATATATGATCTAAAATTTATATGGAAATTCCAGCAAGATATTGTAAGAG
This sequence comes from Caerostris extrusa, assembly GCA_021605095.1. NCBI lineage: Eukaryota > Metazoa > Arthropoda > Arachnida > Araneae > Araneidae > Caerostris > Caerostris extrusa. The sequence goes on from BPLR01021000.1 coordinate 7,691, forward strand.
ATTTTTTTTTTTTAAATAACGAATGATTTCTGATTACAGTTCATCAAATAATCCTTTTCAAAACAAAGGTTTTGAAAAAGTAAGAATACTTGTGAGATGGCATTAATTTGGAAAATATTGAGAAATCTCAATGATTCTTCAGACACCTTTTTCTAATACGAATAATAAAGATAGTGTGTAGTTAAGAGGTTCATTAAAATGTCTCCTAAGGCTTTTCACACTTTATTCGAATCTTATATTTCATAATGCAAATCGTATGATGCCGACTTTATTTCTAATCTCCCGCTAAGTTTCTGGCTAAATGCGCGGTTGATTGCATTTTAATGGGTCGCAAAGGCATCTCTATAGTTTCATAACTCCTTCCATTCAAAGAATCTTTTGAATCTTCCAAGCTTGTTTAACGCCATAAATCTTTCAATGAGGTTTAGGGTCTTATCAGAATTAGTCAATATTATAATCTGTTAATAATGAAGTAAGATATTTCTAAATACTTAAGTAAAATATTATTTTTATCTATCTTATAGAAAGATCTATGCATCGATTAATAATGGATCTTTTTATGTATAATAATTGCTTAAGTAAAATATTCCTAATTAAAATGCATTAAAAATATATCAAATGGTAAATCATAAATTAATTTTAGATGTATTGATTATTGACACATGTATTATGTGAATTATGGAAAATGTGTAGATGAATTAATAAAAATATTAGTAGTAAATATAACATTTTTAAAGATTATGGATAATGTATAGAATGATTAAAAAAATTTATAGATCAATAGATTATTGATGATTATGAATAAAAGATAATTAAAAAATAGATTATGGATTATTAATTATGGATTCATTAAATATGATTTAATAAATATACCATAAATTAAATAGATTATGTGTTATTAATTATGGATTTATTAAATATGATTTAATAAATAGATTATACATTAAACAAATTATGGATTATTTCTAAAAGATTATAGATTATTTCTAAAAATATATAGATTAATTATTAATTCAGTAATGTAAATCAATGGAAAATTATCTCTAGATATTAAATATGGACAATGAATTTATAAATTGATATATTTTAGATTTAAGAGATATTCATAACTATGTGCAGTTTCTACGGATTTGTGGGGGAAACTATAACTATATGGAGTACCTTTTGATCTATGGAATTTCTATCGAAATATGAAGTATATGTGAATATTTTGTAGTATTTATGAATCTAATTTATAAATTTTGTGGATTGCTTTGAAAATTTATTTAATATTCTTAAGATGTAATTAAAATAGTTTTTTTCGTATTTAACGAATTTTTAATTATATAATTTTACGTAAAAGTACGATATTTTTGATAAGAAGAGTAAATAATTTTATTCTCTATAAAAAAGAATAATTGTAATAAATTTAATGTTATCAAAGATTACAATGAGAATACCAACGATACTAATTCAATAAGTGAAAAATACAATGTATTTAGGGAAACAGATAAGAAAAATAGTACCATAGTATATTAATAGTATTCCAACCCAGCAGATTTGAATAACAAACTCGAATTTAAATTTACGTTGCTGAGAATAAGTTTAGTGAACACTTTTAAGAAGCTTTAGTTAGACGAATATTGCAACTTTGATATTTTACATGTTTCTTTTTTATTTTACATTAAAAAGGTTTTGCCGGAGAAAATTATTTTTAATTTTATTTCAAATATTTACAAAAGCTTTTGTTTGTTTATAAAAATTATTTAATAATAAAATTTACTAAATTATTTCTATAGAAGAACGACAATTTATTACAAATAGGAAAATAATGAAAGAAATATATACATATAAAAGACAATGAAGCATTTTAAAACCAGAAAATGTGTCCTTAAAAATAACTGGATTGATATTAATATATACTTTTATCAAATTCGAAAATTTCTGCAAAGAAATTGGAGCTCCAAGAAAATGTTGTTGCCGTAATGTATGACGCCAGGAAGTGAAATATTACGTTAAAATTATGTTTTATTGCTGCATTGAAGTGGCAGATGTCGAGAATATTAAGATCTGAATCTAGAAGCAGGTGTTTTATTACAAATAAGGCAGATTATATCTGAAATGCAGAAATGAGATTCACGAGATTCTATTTCTGCAATTTTTGATTTCTTTTCCGTTTATTTATTCATTTATTTTGCTAAAATGTTTCCCCCTAGTTTTCATATATAAATATATGTGTAAAACACATTTTCTGACTAAAATTCTGAGATGCAATCACTTACAACACAGGTTGATCTTGAGATTTCATATGCCAAAAAAGTAAAATACATTGGAAATTTGATACAACGTTTAAAAATACACTTTTTGCATTAAATAAATAACATAAATTTCTTACCTATCGTCACTTCAAAACGAGTAACTTTTGCACATAAATTTCTGGATGAAAATGGGAATAGTAACATGTAGTATTAAAAGTTATGATAGATGTTCTGCTTTAAATACAATTCTTATTATGGCAAGAGGCCAAATTGTTAAGAATATTTTAAGAATTTAATTGATTTTGCATTTTTTAGTAATGATTTGCGTTCAATTCACATTTTTGTTTTAAAATAGTGGCCTATAAACTCTAAAATTATGTTGATTATTTTACAATAAGTTTCTACTTCGTTGGCTCAAATTAACTTGAGGTTCAACAAAAGTTTTGAAAAAGTACTCCCAAAGGTGGATTGTGGGAAATCGACATCCTCCTCCATAAGCCCAATGGATGTCTTCAATGGCACAACAGCCCCATAGTGGCCCAAGGCCATCTGTCTATTGGCAGATTCCGAATTATGAAATGTTTTCTTTTATGGGTAGGTGTTTCCGTCATACGCCCATCGATCTACAATCATTATTATACCAGGATGTTCGCTTTAAAGCAATGGACACCTAACTATCATATTAATCAATTATGCTGATACTTACCAAAATATAGGATAATCACTATTAATCAATTATTATTTTTCCTTTATATATGCCATTCAATACCTCCAAACCATTTTCATTACAATTGAGCAGAAAGAGTTTCATGATAGAATTATAAAATTCATGAGCTACATGCAAGAATTATAAATTTAGATAAATAAATGTTAAAATAAAATTAATATGCTACTTTTTAGAATTATAAAGTTTACCAGCTACCTTTTAGAAATATAAAGATAAATTAGCATTATTCCTCGTTTTTAAAGTATTTAGATTTCGAATATGATGTTTACATCTACCATATTCTAAACTACAAAGCTTAAGAACAAATGTGTATCCCATTTTTAAATATGAAAAACAAAGGAAATGTCAAGTTGAACACATCAGCGTGAATTTATGCTCCTGACTTTATCTCAAAACGTAGTAGCAATCAGAAATCTTTTTTCTTCACAAATGTCCAATTATTCGCAAACCTAGAATTATGAAGGCCATTTCAACAGCTTCGGAAATGATTTGAGATTAAAAATCAAAACCTTGTTTCCCAATGGCGCAGAAAAAGAAATCGTTTCGACAAATAAGCTCTTTATCTTATGAACTTTTGCATAATTACGTGAAATATGCGTTTATATCGGTTTGTACATCGGAGCGAAAAATTGCACGTTCTCAACAATTTCTGGTTTTTTTTTTCTCTGGTGAACAAATAAGTTGACGGAATTCAAACGAGCTCCTTGCTTTTTTGTTGTCATAAGTTGACAACCGTGAACAGAGCTTGATAATGAAAATCAATACTGCGCTTATTTATCTTCTACGAGCTCTTTATCCATACTTTGTTTATTATGAATAGCATATCTAAAAATTATGACATTTCCCCACCAAGAGCTCATTAGTTTTGTAAAATGTAATATTAAATTATCCAGAATATGAAAGGTGTGTGTTGTCAATAAAAAAAAAGATTTACAATTTTTAAAATAACTATTGTAGTTAAAGTCGGTAAATAAGTAATATAAAATGAAAACAAATGCATTAAATAAGTGATGAAAATAAAATTCCAAATAGTTGAAAAATGTTCTTTTAATATTTAAAAAATAATAAATATATGCCATAATATGTTACTAATAATTACCTTTGTCCAATCCATTGCCTAGTAATAAATACCTACTAGTTAAATTTCAATAGTCCGACTCGTGGGTTAGTGACAACGTGGGACACTGATGAGCAATAAGGCTGATATTCAATACGCTGACTGCTTTGCTGTAGATATTACTTCAAACAACGGAAGTGTGGATGGCATTCATGATCTTCAGCCTCTTGCCAACTTAATCAGAATATCTTCTGGGAGTTATCTGAGTTTCCCAAAACGTTATGCAAATGCAGCTTTGTCCACCTGAAGGCACTGCCCTCCTTATTCAACGACAAGCCAAGTCAGAATTCTACCTACTATTGCTCCATCCCAACTGAAGCTATCTCTTTTCCTCCATCCATGAGTAGAATACTCATGCTAGTATGAAAATTATTTATTTTAATATGAAAAAAAGCATCTAACAAGCAGCTAAGTGTAAGTTAAAATAAAAGAACGCGGTTATTGCCATGTAAGAGTGTGCTACTTAATGTGCACACCAGTTATTTGTTTATACATTCTGTATATATATTTTTAAACTATTATTCAATATTTTTTTCTCATTTCTAATTTTTTTTAGGGTTTTTCTAATTTTCTTAATGATTTATATTTAAATGAGTGATATGTTAAGCAGTTGGTTATTATATTGTATTAATATTTAATAATAATAACGTTTTAAATATATATTAATTTCAATTGAATGATTTCAGATATCTAATAAGATACATGAAATTATTGAATTCTGATTACTATAGAAATACCTGTATTAATCAGATTTTCTATTATACAGTAAATATGTTATAAAATAAAGTTCAGCTAAAAATTATCATTTTTAACAGTTTTAAAATTTCATAACATATGTATAACTGCCTTGTTTTTGAGTTAAAAGTGTTAATTTAATAAAGTTTCACTCAGTTAGATATATGCAAACGTTGTCAAATTTATAAAATAAATTCGCATAAATACTGTTAAGTTTTCCATTCATAGTAAAACTTGGTGATTGGCTATGAAATATTCCTTTTATTAAAATATCATTTTCCTAAATAATGGATTTGAAACAAAACAGTTTGAAATTCGCCCTCTCGAAAATCAAATTTGAAACTCCCAATCAAACAACAAATAAGAAGATTCTTCTGTACATCACCGAAGGATCTCACAACTCAGTTTTGGAATAAGTTTCCCAAACTTTCACCCCCGACGTTTATCGAATTACTCTCATACAGAAAATTGTGAAGAAAAATAACTCTTTGAAAATTCTTAACCTGCACATCAAAATGCTATAAACATCTTTTGAAATGAGTCCATTGACGCTTGAAGATTAATTCAATGTCCTCCAATAAGCTCATTGTGTGCCTTGAGGAAAGATTTTGAAAACTCGCTCCTTGAAACCTTAATGAGCAGTGACAGGAGTGCGAGAAATTTTCCTCGAGAGTGTTCACCGTCATCTGTGATCCTTTATTCCTGAGACAAAATCAAGAGGAGCACAACAATACCTTCTTCAGCAATTTAATCAGGTTGAAATTTGACTCACACTCCTTTTGCTCCAGGAAGCACAGGACGCAATATTTGGAGAAAATTTTTAATGCATTACTGGATTTAGCTGCTATCAGATATAGGATTATTTTTGCTTTATCTAATAAGTGATTTATTCATCGTTTTCAAATTACATCTATGCCTTTTGAATTTTAACTTTTTCTAAGTGTTCATATATTCTATTTCTATTGAAAATATGGTTTGACTAATAAATATTTTGTATTGTAGTAAACTATTGAATATTTGTAAGTATTGTATTATATAATTGAATATACTGAATATATTGAAAATTGTTATTGAATGTTTTGTAATTGCTGCTGAATACTTTACTTTATAAATTAAGAGAACATTAAATTAATTGATCTTCAGATTTTCTGTTTACATAGAGCAAATTGATTTCTATTAGGTTTCAATATTTTTAGGTATAGTTTGGTTTGGTGATAAATACATTGGGTTTCGTAATATTCCATTTTTTTTTTATTTTTAGCCTAAATCAAATCAGACACATTTCTAAATATTAAATAGATTCAGAAATATTTTAAGAATTCAGAAATATGGAATTTGTGTCAATGATATAATTGTACTTCAAATATGCAGATATATATAAATAAAAACACAAATAACATAAGTGTTCTAACGTCATGTCATTATAAATAAGATATATAAAATCATTATTTTTGTATATATATTGTTTTTTGTGCAATGGATCCAAATTAATATTAATACAAATATTAAAAATAACTAATAACTATAATATTTTTTTAAATTTATGTGTTTTTATTTAGAGTCTGTATCTGCAACATTTACTAAGCTAAAATTAGCTCAAACTTCCTGTCAAAGCTCTTACTTGAATCAACAGTGAGTCATATTACTCCTTCTATAACAGTAAATTAATCATATTCATCATTCTTCCTCCATAGGCCATAGGCTCTCCTTCCAACCTCAATGAAAAGCAATTTATTTCTCCGGGTACGTATACTCTTAGACCAGATTGCTATAAAAAATATTATTAGTTAGTCAATTATTTTGCTAAAAACACTAAATAATAGCAAACTTACATACGAAGTAAACGAAGAGTATAGTTTACCCCTTTAAAGTTATATTTTGCCTCTGTAAAATTGGCATTAATAGCTGTAAAACTATTTTAAACACAACAACACTCAACCAAACTCACATTATAGACGTATTTAATAGGACTAACACATGGCAGAAATTATCTACAAAAGACTGCAGCTAAATTACTTAAATCACTATTTTTGAAAAGATAAGGCAGGTAAAAGTATTTTCTTTTTCTGAAATTAATTATTATGGAGTCCTATCATAATGATTTATAGACATTAGGCTTTAAGTCATCAGGGAATATTTGTAAGTTCATTATTCCATTAAGTAATTCGTTCATTCTGATTGCTACTGGTTTGGAAACCTCTTAGGACCTGTTTCATTCAAGTTTCCAGTAATTGTAGGAAATGGAACATTAGCTAGAGACTGCCGACCAAAGATGTGGCGCCAATAAAATCCCATAGCAAAGCTTCGATAGACTTCCTTTGGGATTACATAGTAATGAATTTTCAAGTATTCCCTCTTATAAATGGAGTACTATTTTCGTCAAGATCTCTCTGGGATTTTGTGAACCATTTCTATGTTTTTCAAAGTTATTAGAAACTTAGATCATCTTGTAGGACTTAACCGTAATTACTCAGAGACAATGCAACGGAAATTTATGTTTTATTTTATTCCTTAAACATAATTTCAAAGTTTATTTGTACCAAATAGGCAAAGAATTTTCTCCCATTAAATCTTGGTCTAAGGTAACCAAGTCTTCCCAATGCTCAAATAGTCTCTCAAGGATATATATTCGCCATAGGAAAGAAGAACAGTCTGCTCAGGAGTTTCAACATAATATTTATCAAATATATTGCTATGTATTTTATACTTTTAAAAATAGTTGATAACATAGCGTCTACAATAGTATGCAAGAAAATAATTTTTAATACGGTAAGTATGGGCTACAAGAATTAAGAGAAAAGAGACATATCCACAATAGAATAGTAGTAACAATTAAATATGTTAAATGATATTGACAATAAGCAGATAAGAGTTAATACTAGAGAAACGGCAAGAAAAATTCGAAGAAAATTTTAAAAATTCTTCATTATTTTCAAAATTAATTTTTATTTACTAATTTATTAATAATTTTTACTCATTTGACCTCCCTTACAGGTTATTTTTTAAAATTTTTTACTTACTACACTCATGTCCATAAATTAAGGATAATTCTGAATCACACAGAAATTGAACTCTAAAATAAAAAATTTCACCTGTAGAATTATCACACACATCTAGAAGAAGAATATGCAAATTACAGGAAACCACCAGATGGCGCAGATAGTACGTCACAATGACGAGAGTGTAAGAGAGGGGTATATAAAGGAATGGTGGCAAAGAAGTAAAATTGTTCACAAGCGCTCTAAAATCCTTTCAGTGCAATAACCGCATAGTTATGGCACAAAGGAAGAATTTGGATGATTTTTTACGTGGTAGAATTATCGGACGGCTGGAATGTGGACGCACCCAGCTGGAAGTATCCGAGGAACTTGGAATAGCCCAGGGTGTCATCTCCAGGCTTTGGCAACGATTCCAAGATTATGGTAATGCGAGTAGATGTTACAGCACAGGTCGCCCCCGTGTTACAACGCCGAATGAGGACCGGTATTTAGCAGTTACTGCCAAAGAAAGAAACAGACGGAGCACATCATCAGACCTGTCTCGTCAGCTCTCTTCAGTTACCGGTACGACAGTTTCAAGACAGACCGTGTACAGACGCTTAGGGCACAGATGCTCGTAGGCCTGTCAGATGTGTTCCACTTACCGCAACTCACTGCCGCCTGCGATTGACCTGGAGTAGAGAGCATGCATTGTGGACACTGCAACAGTGGTCTGGTGTGATGTTTTCCGACGAGTCCAGATTTAGTTTGCAGTCTGATTCTCGCCGGACTTTCATATGGGGAGCGCCAGGTAGCCGTTACCACCAAGAAAACACCATTGAACGACACCGTTACGGTGGTGCAGGATGTCTCGTTTGGGGAGGAATTATTCTTGGTTCCAGAACTGACCTGCATGTTCAGAGTGTAACGATGAAAGGCCACAACTATCGGGATGTCATTCTGGAACAACATGCACGTTTGTTTCGGGGCGCCATGGGTGCTGAATATCTGTTTATCGATGACAACGCCCGTCCTCACCTAGCAAACATTGTAGACGAATGCCTTCAATTGGAGGATATCACCCGTATGGATTGGCCAGCATACTAACCGGACTTGAATCTAATAGAGCATGTGTGGGATATGCTTGGCCGACGAATTTCGGCCCTTCAACCCCCTCCAACCTGTCAACCGGAACTTCGGAGGGCATTGCTTGATGAGTGGTGTAATATTCCCCAAGATCAGATTGATAATTTGATACTCAGCAAGCCTAGGCGTTGTAAGGCCTGTATTGATCGCCCGGGAGACATACTCCATATTAACCATCATACTAACCATGTTATACTGTTTTTTGTAAATAGGTTCTTTTTGAAATTTGCTCCAGGGAGTAAAAATTGCAATTTTTATTAATTATGTCAAACATATAGCATCTTTTTTGCTCTTTATCTTTTGTTTAATAAATAGACTATACAAATAAGTAAAATTTATTTTGCTTCTGTCTCTTCCTTTGCTTGAACTTCATTATCCTTAATTTATGGACATGAGTATAATTTCGGTTAATTCAATATTACAAAGAAAAACAATGACATCAGTATTAAGCAATCCATTTGAAAATTGAACATTTCTGAATATTTTCCAATATTCTGTTTAAACATACTTGTTTGTAAATTCTATCACTATGTATTCGGCACGTATGTTATACATGTGTGTATTTCCATATATAAATGTGTATGTGATTAAGAATTAAATAATTAGTATAACAATTACGGTTTCTTTGACATCCACAACTGTTTATTTATTTTTAATTAGTACATACGGTAATTTAAAATCATAAGAGAAAAGGGCACTTGAAGATTAAACCCTATTCTCGTGAAATATTGCCAATTCTCTGTATTTTCCAGCATTTGCTTAAAAATACATATCCTAAATCAATCACTATATCTATTGAATTCTACACAAATATGTACATTAAACAAACGTAAATGTATATTTATGTGTGCGTGTGTTTTAATTCGTCAGAATTAAACCCTATTTGTGTGAATGGTGATCAGTTCTGGATATTTTCAAGTCTATGTAATGACTGGAAAATATTTGTTTTTATATTTATGATATTCAATCTGTATACATGCTTTCCATAAGACATATATCTTGAATAAGCATTATTATAGTCTTTTTATTTATAAATTTTTTTCTGGTATTTTAATCAATTTAATTAATAAAATATGCCGGGAATAATATTTAAACTTTAAATAGACTTTCTCAAAATTATATTCAGATGACATTTCAAACATCGATATATTTTAGATATTCAAGCATTAATAAATTAGATAGACCCTGATAAAATTCTATGAATATTAATTATAGTAATTGAACCATATAACGCATGTATTCAACCGTTTCTCTAAGTATACCAGTGGAAATATTACTCCAGAAATTAAATATATATTAGGTAATGATTCATGTTAGAAAATATTTAAATTCGTTTTTTTATTTATAATCTTGAAATAAGATTTAAATAAATTAACATCTAACTTATAAATAAATTGAATTATTCAATGAATAATTAATCAAATATTTTGATTCACATTTTACATTTGGTGGTTATAAGCTTATAAATGCATTCGGAGTAAATGTGTTTAATAACATTAAAAAATAAAGGCAGAACTGTAAATAATTATGAGAATTCTCTGCAATCTTTAATGAATTCTGCGAACTCATTACAGACTGTGACTTTGAGTTAAGCATTACATTATATATGTTTCTATAAATTAAGTAAATTCTAGAAAATTTGCTTTTTAATGACAGACACATTTATATATGAATGTGCACCTGTGTGTATTTGTGAGCAGAATAAAATTGACATATTGACATAAGAATTAACGATTTTATACAATAAACAATTAACAGTACGATACTGTTTCAAAATACAACGTGTTCTGAGATTCACATTAGATTTAAATTCCTGAGCATCTTAAATAGTTTGGAATATTTGGTAATGAAAGAGATTTCATATTAAAATGCCCTTTTAGGCTTTGTGCTTAGAAGAGTAAATACACCAAACTGTTTTCTAGAGCAATTAAAAAAATAAAAATTCATTAAAAAAATTACATTTGATTTGATATTAGTCAAAGATTTGTTGTTTATCTTAGATTACTTATCTATTAAAAATTTTTAAAACTCAAAATGTTTTGTAATTACTGTAAAAGAAACGACAACCATATTTATGAGTAGAAAGGTAATTCTTAGAAAGGCAGATTGTTTAATCTGACCAGTAAAAAAGTCATATTTACTTTAAAAGAAGAATCTCAATTTATTCGTAATATACCAAGTATAATAGATTCCTTTGAAAAAGAAGAAGCAATGTTTCGTATGATAAACAGTTTTAATTAACTAAGAATTTAATTTATGGCAACAACATTTTTACAGACATTAGTATCATCTCATCCATCTAATCATAAAAGAGTCAATAATTCAAAAGTAATTAAGCAATTACAATGATATCAAAAAAATGTCACTGTTCTAAAAGGATTCTTAGATTCATCTCAGCAAATAATGCGAAGATATAATCTGCCGCTATTTTCATTAATTTTCTGGAATGTTTAATAAAGCTAAAAAAGAAAAATTCCCCGACATTACATTTTATTTAATGAAATATATATTAGCAATCCGATTAAAATGAATTGCATGCAGAATAGCTTGGGTGTCATTTTTAATTAACTATTTTCATTATCTTGCAGAACTTCTCATTATTTCTGATCGGGGAATAAAATGAACTTCTTTTCATTATTTCATGATGTTAGCAAAAATATCCCCACAACATTTCCCCCTTGCTAATCACTTTTTCCTTTTTTTTTCCCTTTCAGACATATTTCCCCATGATAATTGATCCAAAATATTTCCAAAAGCAAAAATCTCATTACAAGACCACATAATATTTTCCCTTATTTTTATGGGCACAAAAAAGGAATGAAAAGATTAAACCATACACAAGAAAGAAAGAAATTACTTTTTGGCTGTGAAAAAAAATGCGAGATGTCACTTCCTTTATAAACCACGTCATATTGTCTTATATCCCCATGGCTTTGGGGTATCGCAGAATCAAATAACCACTCCTATTTCACTGCAGTTAAGGAAAATTATGACTGGATTCCCAGCTGCCATTGAAATTTGTTTCTGCTGTTTTTTCACTTATTTAGAAACGCCTAAAATAGAAACAAGCATGAAATCAAAGGTAATATGAAAAACAGTGGCTTTCAACACTTACTAACTTGAACTTTACGTTTCCAGAAGTAATGGATTTCTTCCAAGCAATGATCTTTATAGGGAGATTATTGGTAGTTTGATTTTTGAATTTTTGGTCTTAATGAGAAATGAGCAATGCAATTACTTTATAATTAAATAATAAATTGGGGTAAATTTATCCATACTTATCTGATGAATATGTTATTCCATAAATGCATGGATTGAAATCGTGGTTAGAAAAGAATTTAAAATGACATTTTGCTTCTGAAATGCAGTGATCATTCCAATTACAATTACAATTCACCAGAATGATTATTGTCAAAATCATATTTGTGATAATTTATTTTCCATTATTGATTTTTTTGAAAAGAAAATCGTTTCTCAAAATAATAATAATATTTTTAATCTCATCAATGAACAATTAAGTAATGTTTATCCATATCATTGTAAAGAATTCCAAGATATATCCCTTCAAATTATTTTAATTCCTTGCATTGTTTTATTTAGCCTTGATTATAATGGATTCCATTAAAATTTCCTAAAGCAATTCAATTTAAATATAATTTGTGATCTTTAGTTATAAAATATATACGGAAATTTCAGCAAGGTATTATAAGAGAGTTTCTTATTAAGATAACGAGTAATTTCTGAATATAGTTATCAAATAATCCTTCTCAAAACAAAGTTTTGAAAAGTAAGAACATTGTGAGATGGCAGTAATTTGCAAAAATAGTGAGACATTTCCATGATTCTTCAGACGCATTTTCAAATGCATCTAACAAAGAGAGTTAAGAGTTAGTTAAAGTGTAGTTAAGAGGCTCATTAAAATGTCTCCTAAGGCTTTTCATACCTTATTTGATCCTTATATTTTAGAATGGACTGAAATCGTATAATGCCGAATTTATTTGTTATCATCCGCGAAGTTTCAAGCTAAATGCGTGGTTGATTGTATTTTAATGGGTCGCAAGAAAATCTCTAAAGTTTCATAACTCCTTCCATTCAAAGACTTTAAGAATCTTTTAAATCAAGCTTGTATAACGCCATAAATGTCTTTAACTGAGCTTCAGGGTCTTACGTGAATTAGTCAGGAGTATATCCCATTAATACTGAAAAATTATAGGAAAATCTATGCATCAATTAATTACAGATCTTTTTTTGCTGATAATAAATACTTAAATAAGGTTTTCCTAATTAAAATACACTCGAAAATAAATCAATTGGTAGAACATAAATTAATTTTTAGATGTATTGATTATTGGTACATGAATTATAGGGATTATGGATGTATAGATGAATCAATAAATAAATTATGAATTAATAGATTATTGATTATGGATTATGGATATAATTATTATTGATAAATAAATTATGGATTAAAAGATTATTGGTTTTAGATTAAGGGTCATAGATTTTAGATTATTAAAGATTATGGATTATTTTAGTACGAATTAAATAGATTAGAAATGAAATAGATTATGCATTATTTCTAAATAGATTATAGATTAGTTAATAATTCAGTAATGCAAATCTATGGAAAATTATCCATGGATTTCAAATATGGACTATGGATATTTAAATAATCTATTCTACACAATTTCACATAAAAATACATAAAATTTTTAATATCTATCTTTAATTTTAAATGCCTGTTTTGTTTATTTTATCTTTGCTCTAATGTGAACTGCTGCAAAACATTCATGGTATATACATGCTAATTTTATACCAATAAATAACAAAGGGAAATTATTTTGTTATTTATAATATTTATTTTTTATAGTAAATTTTTATAATTTATTTATTTTTTTTTTATAGTTAATTTATTGTAAAAAGCAATTAAATATTTTTGTATGCTTGTAAAGACTATTTAAAATGAAACTTACTAATATATTTTAACAGAAGAGCGTTAATTCATTATTAATAGGAAATAAATAAAGGGATTATATTGAAAGAAATGTGAATCATTTTAAAAGAAGCAAATGTATTTTTTAAAAATTACTAGTTTGATATTAAAATAAAAATTTTACCAAATACGAAATTTCTTCAAAGAAATAAGAGCTCCAGCAAATGCTGTTGCCGTAATGTGTGACGAGATGAAGTGAAATATTACGTTTAAATTCGGTTTTGTTGCTGCATTAAATGACAGACGTCGAGAATTTTAAGATCTCAATCTAGTAGCAGGTGTTCTATTACAAATAAGGTAGATTATATCTGAAATCTGAGTTTCACAAGAGTCTATGTCTGCCATTTCTGATTTCTTTTCCGTTTATTTATTTTTTTAAAAATACGTTTTTTCCTTGCTGTCACGTATAAATATATGTGTAAACACGCATTCTGTGTAAAATTATTGAATGCAATCATTTACAACACTGTTGATCTTAGATTTCACATGTAAAAAAAAAAAAAAACATAAGATGCATTGTAAGTTTGATACAATCTATAAAAAGTCACTTTTTGCAGTATATAATTTAATATGCCATCGCTTTATTTTAAACGTAACATCACAGTGAGCCATAAATTATACGATTATAAAGCTTCTGGTTCGATGAAAATGTGAATAAAAATATGGGGACATTAGCCAAATGTCTTGATGGAGGGCCTACTTTAAATAAACATGGGGTTTTAAAATGGTAAGATTAACACATGTTTCCTAATTGTTTAAAAATATTTTACGAATTTAACTGATTGTACCATTTAATAATAGTCATTTGGCCCAATTGAGAATGATTTTAATGCCTCATTTGTTCAATTCTCATCTTTGTTTCAAAACAGCTACAAACCCGAAAAAGACTGTCGCACCGCAGCCATATTAGGTCCAATATGACTTTAGTGTGTTGGCGTAAGACCGACAACCCTGCCCAGTAAAAAGAAATACACTATTCCTGTCTCGAAATCTGCCAGTAGAAAGACGGCCTGGCCTGCCATGGAGATGTTGCGCCCCTGATGTTGACGAATCTTTTAAGAAACGTTTAGGAATTTAATTGGCATTTCCTGGATTATTAATAAATTATTTTTCCTTACTGCTGAGGAATAAGAGCTACATATTTGAAATATAAATTTAATTAACTAACATATTATAATTTTAGAACTAAATAGCTCCTTTTTTTTATAAGCTTTATAATAAGTTTGTCAGCTACATGATAGAACTATAAAGTTAAATTAAAAGAATCCTTAAGTTTAAAGTACTTATCGTTTAAATATGGTGTTTACATTTATCATATTTAAACAAAAACAATATATTAAGACACGAACAAATTTGTAACTCGTTTTTTTTAAATATGACAAACATAAGAAAATGTAAAAGTTGAACAAATCAGCATAAATTCCTGCTCCATAATTTATATCAAAATGTAGTAGCAAGCAGAAATCATTTTTCTTCACAAATGTCAAATTATTCGCACAACCCAGAATTACGAAGGCCATTCCAGCAGCTGCGGAAATGATTCGCGATTAAAAATGAAAACCTTGTTTCCCAACGGCGTAGAAAAAGAAATCATTTCGACAAACAAGCTCTCTGTCTTATGAACTTTTGCGCAATGTCGTGAAATATGCGTTTATGTCGGTTTGCACATAGGAGCGAAAAATTGCACGTTCTTAACAAATTTTTTTTTCCCTAGTGAACAAACAAATTGACGGAATTCGAATGAACGAAAATTAAACTGTTTCAATAAGTTAGATATATTCAAAAGATATAATATTTATAAAATATAGTCGTCTAAAATATCTTTCATTTAGAAGTTGCTAATTGGCAATGAAATTTTTTTCGAAATTATTAAAATATAATTTTCCTCCATAATGATATTTGACATTAAGTAGTTCGAAATTCGTCTCCTCAAAGATCAAATTTGGAACTCCCAATCAAACAACAAATATGAAGATTCTTCTGTACATCATCGAAGGATCTCACAACTCAGTTTTGGAATAAGTTTCTTCGCCTGCGAGTATATCCAATTACGTTAAGGAAGAAAATTGTGAAGAAAATAACTCTTTGAAAATTCTTAACCTGTACATCAAAATGCTTTAAACATCTTTTGAAGGAGTGCATTGACGCTCGAAGATTAATTCAATGTCCTCCAAAGCTCATTGTGTGCCTTGAGGAAATGTTTTGAAAACTCGCTCCTTGCAGCCTTAACTAGCCGTGACAGGAGCGCGAGCAATTTTCCTCCTGAGTGTTCACCGTCATCTGTGATCCTTTATTCCTGAGACAAAATCGAGAAACAATACCTGAAACAACAATACCTTCTTCAATAATTTAATCAGGTTGAAATTTGACTCATACTCATTTTGCTTCAGAAAGCACAGGATGCAATATTTGAAGAAAATATTTAATGCATTACTGGATTTAGCTGCTATCAGATATAAGATTATTTTTTCTTAATTTGGTAAGTGATTTATTCATCTTTTTCAAATTATATCTATGCCTTTTAAATTTAACTTTTGTTCTAGGTAATTAATCATTTTATTACTATAGAAAATATGGTCTGACCATTAAATATTTTGCTTTGAAAACTATGATACAATATAATATAATACAATATATATTCATATTATGGATTATACTGAATAAATTTTAATTTCTTTTGTATATATTTTAATTACTATTGAATCTATTGTATTTTAAATTTAATAGAAGATGGAATTAACTGATCTTCGATTTATTTAAAGCAAATTGACTCTTATTACGTTTAGTTAGGTTTCGGGACTAGAACTCTGTGTTTTGTAATCAAGGAAAGTAACTTTAAAACAAACAGCAAGAGGGACATGTCATATCTGCTATAAGGACAATAAATATGTAGCCTTAAGAGTCCTGTACAGTGAGTTGAAGGACGAAATAGTGGTTACGCCCAAAATATGTCATTTTCAGCGTGTTAGTTGCAAATTGCAATGTCACAAATGTATACCCTAATGGTTTAATGCTGAATCTGTAATAATCAGCTTAAGACTGCTGTCAGAATCTGCAGCTTATCTGTTTAACATGTATCTCAAGTACCTTGTCTAATGAAAGTGACAGTAACCTATTCTTGTCTTTGTAATAATCTAGTTGCTTGAAACTCGTTTCTATTATTTGGTTCTGTCTACGAATGGCTTCTTAGTTGAAATGTATTAATGTTTTCGAATGTTGCCCATTCCCGGTTCCCCTGCTTCCCCCTTGAATGAATCTGCCTGCAATTTGGAAATTTTGTTATCTTAATAACTACATATTCTTATCTGACTTTAAGATTGTAATTTGATGCCTTAAAAATGTTTCTTTTCTTTAATTATTTTTTTATTTATAATTTATATCAATATAATCCCTCAGTTTATCTCCTATTCACTCTATAGCTGACTTATTAAATCATATTTTAATACATTTAATTATTTTAATTGTGGTTAATTAATATTAGGATTGCAGTTACTTTAGTTAAGTTAAAGTTTAGATTTTAAAATTGTCTAAAAGATCATATAACTTCAGAAATCCTAGAAATATTCGAGAATCAATTTTTCAAAGCATTTCATTTATTGTTTAAATATACTGTGTATTAAAATTCTGTTTGCTAACTCTTATTTTCACCTGTAATGCATGCATCTGAATATAATATAAAAATTCTGTTATTTTAATGATTGTGCAATAAAAATGAGTTAGAAATACTTTTAAAAATGTATTCCAGTATCCCAGTATTCTGTTTAAAATATGCACGTCCGTAAATCCAGTCATTATGTCTATTGTATTATGCACATGCACATACATTAAACATAAGTCAATGTATATACATAAATATGTGGGTAGTTAGGAAACAAAGTGTTATGTTAATAATTATTTCATCAGGTATTCTATTAACTCACAATCGCCCTATATATATCTTGTACAAATTTTCAATTGTTAATAAAATACTTTTTATTCATCCACTCAAGTTCAAATAATTTTTCTTGAGCTTGTAGTGGATGCCACTTGATGTTAATGCCGTTTTTCAAATATTAATTCAATAATTAAATTTAATTAATTAATTTTAGTTTTTTTTTAGATTTAAGTTGTATATATCTACCAATAGATGGCGCCGGGTAAACTTAAAAAATGATTGAAAATTATTTATAAAGGACTTTCCTGCAATATAGTGAAAAAAGAAGGAATTGACTTTAAAAATTTGTTTTTATATTACTTGTTTTTTAATATTACTAAATGCGTATACTCGAATGCATTTATAAACTTTTATTCCTAAATTTAAAATGTAAATTACAATATTTGATTAGTTATTCACAGAAAAATTCGGTTTATATACAAATTAGATTTAATTTATTTAAATCTTAATTCAATATCATAAATAAAAGCATAAAGATGAAGTTAAATATTCTCTAACATGAATCATTAAATTAATACATATTTATTTTTCGGAATAATATTTCAGCTTGTATAACTAGAGAAATGGTTGAATCTATGCATTATATGGTTCGATTATTATAATTAGTATTCATAGAATTTAATTAAGGGTTTTCCCAACTTAATGATGCTTGAATAATAAAAATTCATTCGTTGTTGAATTTCATTTAATTATAATTTCGACAAAGTCTAGTTAAAATTTTATATTTTCTCCAGGCGTAGTAAAAATTAAACTAATAAAACTTACAGGAAAATAATTTATAAATAAAAACGCATTATTAATGCATATAAGGATAGTGGTTATGGAATACATATATATAAATTGAATATCATAAAATCAGAGCTATTTAAAAATTGATAGACAATCAGTTTTAGATTTAGTTTTAAGAAAACTACATATGGAGAATTAAAATTTTATCCTTAAAAACATGCAATTAAATATGCCATAAAGCTAAGCATACCAAGGTGGAGTCATCAAATTTGGCCTGTAGGTTTATGTCAAGCTTATTTGATAGAAAATGATTAAAATTGCTGAATAGTTGCGCATAACCTAAGGTCAGTGGAGGGCGTTGTGTTACATTCTATTAAGCCCATATGTAGTTTATCTATAGCAAATATGTGTCTCCATATGTAGTTTATCTGTGGCAAGTATGTATCTCTATATGCAGATTTTTTGTGTATATATATATATATAGCATAGCAAATATGCATCCCTGTTTTTAGTTTATCTGTAGCAAGTATGTAGTTTACATGTAGTTTATTTTTTAGCAAGTATTTATCTCTAAATATAGCCGGTCTTAAGTATGTACCTATGTATCTTCATTAGATGGGTTCTTATTATTGATGTTGTCCTTATGTCAAAGCAAGTATCTGGACTATCGTAATCTGTAAGGAGAAAATTATTAAGATGGCAGAGGCTGCATGATCAGTTTGGTGAGTTAATTGTTACTTAAATCTAACAAGTAGGTATTAATACCAATAAATCACATTTCAGGATCATAACACTCAAGTACATCCAACCGTCAATTACAGAGAAAACAACGTCGTGTAAAAACATGTATACAGCCAGTTGCGTCATTGTCCAACATATGGACATAGATTGTATAATCCCGTACAAACCCACTGTACTTGTCTATACCAATGTGATGTAACTAGCTAATAATCATTTGCTATTGATGACCCTGACTTCCATTCACCATGAGATTCGTTTGGAGAAGTGCTTCTCCAAGCTAGTTGTGACAGTCGTGGAGTAAACAAAATGCAAAGTTTTTATTCATTTTCTGCTCTGATAACAACAATGTTGCTTAATGTTAGAGCGACACATCGCACTTATTCTTGATTGATTACTGGGATACCATTTAATAAGACATTAAACAGCATGACAAGTCACACAACATCTTTCAATAAAGCGAACTTTTCAATATTTATACATTTCAATATTGATACTTGGTTGCACAGATTTGTCACCAACTAAAATGTGAGGGTTGACTTTGCGCAATAAGTTTAGCAGCGTATGAGTTTGGTCGAAGCAGGCACGCATGCGGTCACTGTAGAATCACGGACACAGATTCTCTTAGCAGATCGCAGATCTTCGCATATGTATATAACAAACATACATATGTATACAACATGTATACATCTACATAAAGTAGTTTTTCTGTTTAAACCCCGAGTTCCTGATTAAAAAATATGTTTTATTATTCTTTGTAACTACATCACCATTATTAATTTTGTAAATTTTAATAATTATTTCTTATAAAACTTTAATAAAAAATTTCTGAAACAATTAACAATTTTATGCTATTACAATTTTGTTTTTAAAATGCAATCTGTCTCAAATTCCACGCAAGATTCGAATTCCTGAGAGCCTAAATAGTCTGGAATATTTGGTAAGGAAAGAGCGGAATTCCCATCGAAATGCCCTTTTTAGGGGAGTGAGCATACCAAATTGTTTTCTAAAACACATTATCTTGTACCTTTTATTAAATCTTTCGTGAAATTTGGGACACCCTTTTATAACACACAATTAAATATGTGTTTAAGGAAATCAAATCTTATTTTCCTTAAGCGTGTGTATATTATTTATGTTTATAGTATTTAATCATAAATTTACACATGAAAATCGTATCCAAATACTAAGGAAACATCAGAAAAATTGTAATTATGAAATTTACGAAATTTGAAAAAAAAAAAACATTATACAATAATTATTCATGCTATTTTTCAAAATCAAAAACCAGTACTAGCCTTCTAGTGGCTGGTAAAAGAAAAGAACTTAGGTTCTTCTGTGGCTCATTGTAGTTAGCTTCAAATACTGTCCAATATGTAGTTTACGTTTTTACACAGCTGCTCGTTAAAAATCTGTATATATGTTTATAAATGCATTCCACAATCCATAAATTACTGAAAGGCTTATATTCAACCATTTTGCTGCGCAGGTGAAACTTTATTGTAGTTCGTCATCGTCATGTGTTTGTGAGAAAATAAACAAACACCTTCAAGTATGTGTCCAATGATGTTATGGTCAACAGATCTACTAATTTTGATTTTTATATATATTGAATATATTTTATAGAATACACAAATTTTGGTTGGATTGTAGCCCTCTTTCTAATTTTCACTAATTCTGGAAACCATTTTAAATAAATTGCTTCAGAAAATATTTTTATGCAACTCTACCGTCTGTTACTCGTGGATGTTGTGCCTATCAATAATATTTAAACTGAAACTTATATTTTTAACTATCATTCTCAAATTACTAAATAAAATACGCAGAGGTGCAGAAGCCAAAATGCACAGTATCAAATATGTTAGTAGTCTCTTGTATGATGTTGTATTTCCCCATAAGTATTTTGTTTATATATAACTTGCTTTTATTCATGGCTAAAACTTATTAGATTACAGATTATAAGTCATATGTATAAGACTGAATTGTTCTTACAGTAACAAGAATACATTCTTACGATATGCACTCATGTCCATAAATTAAGGATAATTCAGAATTACACAGAAATTGAACTCTAAAATAAAAATTTCACCTGTAGAATTATCACACACATCTGGAAGAAGAATATGCAAATTACAGGAAACCACCAGATGGCGCGGATAGTACGTCACAATGACGAGAGTGTAAGAGAGGGGTATATAAGGAATGGTGGCAAAGAAGTAAAATTGTTCACAAGCGCTTTAAAAAGCCTTTCAGTGCAACAACCGCATAGTTATGGCACAAAGGAAGCATTTGGATGATTATTTACGTGGTAGATTTATCGGACGACTGGAATGTGAACATACCCAGCTGGAAGTATCCGAGGAACTTGGAATCGCCCAGAGTGTCATCTCCAGGCTTTGGCAACGATTGCAAGATGTAATTCTGGAACAACATGTACGTTTGTTTCGGAGCGCCATGGGTGATGAATTTCTGTTTATGGATGACAACGCCCGTCCCCACCGTGCAAACATTGTAGACGAATGCCTTCAATTGGAGGATATCACCCGTGTGGATTGGCCAGCATACTCACCGGATTTGAATCAATAGAGCATGTGTGGGATATGCTTGGCCGACGAATTGCAGCCCGTCAACCCCTGCCACCTGTCACCTGAACTTCGGAGGGCATTGCTGGATGTGTGGTGTAATATATCCCAAGATCAGATTGATAATTTGATACTCAGCATGCCTAGGCGTTGTAAGGCCTGTATTGCATCGTCCGGGAGACATACTCCATATTAATCATCATACTAACCATGTTATACTGTTTTTGCAAATAGGTTCTTTTTTGGAAATTTGCTCCAGGGAGTAAAAATCGCAATTTTTTATTAATTATGTCATACATATAGCACCGTTTTTGCTCTTTACCTTTTGTTTAATAAATAGGCTTTACAAATAAATCAAATTTGTTTTGCGTCTGTCTCTTTCTTTGCCTGAACTTCATTATCCTTAATTTATGGACATGAGTGTAGTTTATGAGCTATATGTTATAAAGTAAAAGTGCACAATAATCTTGGTCATTGATAATTTACATTGCGTTTGCTAAATTCCGAAATGATTTAGGGTCTCTTAACCTCCTCAATCAGAAGAAATATTTAATTTACATAATTATGATGACTTTATAATTAATGACAGTAATGACTTAAAAATTAAATTTTCTTAGGAAAATTTTGAGAATTATTATTGATAAAATTTAAAAATAAATAATTTTTAAAAAGAATATTAAACAGAAAATGTTAACATTTAATAAATTCGGTAGAATTACGGCAAATAAAATATTATCCATTGCAAGTTAAAAATTTTTAACTAACATATTGTATGTAATTTAGGTGACATTTATTTTCTACTCAAAAATGTACACTGTAAAAATAATTAAAAATTGCTCTTTTAGCAGCAGAATCATGTAAGTCAGTTAACTGTAATAAGATCCAAAAACAAACTATTTTGGAAAACATTTCATTTAAAAAGTCAAAGGTAATGACTTAAATGTTACTTATACCAAAAGCAAACACTTAATTTAGTAGATTTCCATAAGAATGCTTAGCATATTTGTTCTGCGTTTTATGCATTTTTTTAAAAGAAAATATATTTTCTTTTGCACATTTTACTTTGTTTGTTCTTAAACACTAACACAAGAACATGCATGAAAAGATATTTTTTTCTGTTCTTCTTATTTAATTGGTCTGGAATTTTGTTTAGAAAACTTCTTTAAGTTTGGTATGAAAAAAATATTTTGTACTATCTTCTTTTGTGGTATTCTTTCACAAAAATATTTCTTTTCAATTAGCTTCATTTAGAAGAAGCTGCTTTCATTTCTTTCGTCTGTTGCTTACGAAGCATTTATTTCTTTAGTATACACTTTAATTCTTACTTTTCGCCTTTAAGTTTTTTAATGTATACAAATGCCTTAATTTACTGTCTTAAATTACGTGTAGCTACTTTATGTCTTTGGAAACTGAGAAAAATGTATAAAAAAGACAGCCAAATTAGTTTGACTGCTTTGAAAGTTATATATAATTTTTATTGAGTCTTTACTTGTGAATTTTAAATGAATCTTCTCTAGTTTAGATTTCGTAAAATACTTATGCAGATATGAAAAAACTCAATTAACGTTTTAAAAATACATAGAGGAATTTTTGCTTGTTATTATCATTTTTGACACGATTCAAATTCTACATAGTACAACAATCTTAAAAGTTAGTTTAAAATGTGAATTCTGGTTAATTATAAATAGACATACCATTTTTAAATAAGTTTAGAAAAAACTTCAATAAACACAGCAATTATACTGATAAAATCAACTCAACATGCATATTATACATATCACCCATTTTAAACGCAATGAGTACATTTTGTACGGGAACATATGAATTGATTATTTAACTAACTAATTTCATTTTTTGTGTATGTGTCATATTTTTCTAGACATGAAACATATATTTCATAATTAATGTAACGAATTTTTTAAAGTGGTGTCTGTTAAGTTTTTTTTATTCATTTCCTCCTTAACTTTAATTTGTAAAAGCTGAAAAATATTGTGTTTATTAATTTACATATACATACATACATATATATACATATATATATATATATATATATATATATATATATATATATATATATATATATATATATATATATATATATATATATATATATATATATATATATATATATATATATATATAAAAATTACATTCTAATTATTTGAATTTTTAATTTAACATAGGTTGAAATAATTTTAAATCATGCTTGACAGATGATTCTGTTAATATACAAATTTTGAAAAATATTTATATAAATTAGAAAGCACTGAATTACACACTATGTTCGTAGAATTAAGAAAAATATTAAATGGGATTATAGCCAACCGTAAATAAATGTCCGTATTAATTATTTACTGTTCATCGTAAAAGTAAGGATAAATATTAGTATGTGACACAAATTAATGGACTTTAATACATTTGCAGTTTTTTAAGGTAAAAATTGTAAAAAATAAAATTTCAAGATATACTTATTTTACTTGACTGATTATTGATCAATTTAACTGAAGAATTATTACATCTCGTCGTTGGGTTAATAGAAGCGGAACAGAGTCAATCCCTAATTAGCAACAATATTAAATAGATGCCCTGTTCATAGATTTTGGAATACTATTTTTGGAAGAGAATCAGCTTCTAGAGTATATAGCTAAGAAATAAATACAACTAAAAGATCGCTATTTGTGGCTAATTGTTATGAGGCAAAAAACCGAAAAAAACCAACTCTCCTAAAACATTTTTCAATTCTAAAATATTTAACTCAATTTGTAGAAATCATTCGAGTTTTTAACTACCTTGACAACATGAATTAGCTGTTTTGTTATCTCCGCAGTAAGATATAATTCTACTACACTGAAGCTAGTCTTGAAATCAGAAACTGGAATTTTACATTTTCATTTTGAATACTTTCACGACAGAATACAGGCAGAATACAGTTTTTATATCATTATTTTTATACAATTACATTAAATTCCACTGAATAAAAATTTCTAAATCAGTATTTTCTTATTTTTCTTAAGTTTTTTAACCAGTTTATTAAATGTATATTGATGTATCAAAAGTATAATACATATAGATTTGAAAGGTATGATAAATGCAATTATTATAAAAACATAATAGCTGTATTGGAAACGATGAGATTCAAGACCCAATAAGATCAAATGAGATTCCAAACATCAATAAATTTCAGTTATCCAAGCATCTTTAGATAAACCCTCAATGAAATTCTATGAATATTAATTGTAGTAATGGAACCATATCTTGGATTTAATCATTTCTCTAATTATAGAAGCTGAAATAATATGTATTAGTGTAATGATTCATGTTAGAGAATATTTAAATTCATAATTATTCTTTGATTAATGACCTTAAGTTAAGATTTAAAAGATTAACATATAACTTGTAAATAAATTGAATAATTCAAAGAATAATTAATCAAATATTGTAATTAACATTTTACATTTGGTTATTATAAACTTATAAATGCATTCGGAATAAGCGTATTTAGTAATATTCAAAAATATTGCACAGAACTGTAAATAACTCTCAGAATTCACTGCAGTCTTTAATGAATTCTGTGAAATGTATACAGCCAACGCCTTTGAGTAATGCATTTCATTATATATGTTTCTATAAATTAAGCAAATGCGAGAAAAGTGTGTTTTTTACTGACACACACATTTATACATGCACGTTTAACAGTGTATATATGCGAACAACATACAATCCACATAGTGATTAGATTTAATGGCCTGTGTGTTTTAAACAGAATGCTGAAAAATATCCAGAACTGATCAGTTTTCACACAAATAAGGTTTAATCCTGACGAAATAATTATGAAAATGATGTTGATTATTAAAATGTTAATGATGATAATTATTGATAATGATAATGATGATGATAATTATTAAAATGGTTTATTAATCTCATGAGCGCAAACACACAGATATATATACATTTACGTATATTTGATGTATATGGGTACAGTGATTTTATTTACCAGCATCTATTTTTTTAAAAACAGACTGGAAAATACACAAAAATTGTCAATTTTTAGGTGTAAAGGTTTAATATTGACATCACAGTTAGTAATAAGTAAAAATAAATAAATAAACAATTGTAAAATTCAAAGACACACCAGTTATTATGCTAGTAATTTATTTCTTAACCACATACACATTTATATACTGTGTACGTGCCTGTATCTTTTATACACGTACAGACTACAATGGGCATACTGATTGGATTTACGAACATGCATGTTTAAACAGAAGACTGGAATTCAGCGATAGTCAACTTTCGTATGAAAGGTTTTAATCCTGATGTCCTTTTTTTTTTTTTTCTTTGTAATATAAAATCAACCAAAACTAATAAGAAATAAATGAAAAGAACAGCGTTTTAAAAGTAAAATTAACAATTATTAATCAATAAATAAAAATTAATTTTGAAAATAATGGAGAATTTTCTTAAATTTTTTCTTATAGGACTCATTAGTATTAAAATCTTATCCATAACATTTAACAAATTTATTTCTTACCATTACTCTAGTGTGGGTATGTACAGTTTCTATTCCTTTAATTCATTGTAGTCCATACTTACTCTATTAAAAAAATTTTCTTGCATACTATTGTAGGCAATATGTTATCAACTATTCTTGAAAGTGTAAAATACTAATATTATATTTGATAAATGCTCTGTTAAAATTCTTGGAAGAGTATGTTCTTCTTTCCTATGACGAATATACATGCTTGAGGACGGGTACTATTTGAGCATTGGGAGGAATTGGTTACCTTAGACCAAGATTTATTGGGAGAAAAATTTCTACCTACTTCATACTAATTAACTTTGACGTTATGTTTGATGAAAAAATAAAATCAATTTGGCGTTGCATTGTCTCTTGAGTAATTACTACTAAGTTCTACAAGATTATCTAAGTTTCTAATAACTTTAAAAACTCAGAAATGTTTCACAAAATCCCAGAGAGATCTGGACTACTCCAACTATAAGAGGGAATACATGAAAATTCATTACAATGTAATCCCAAAGGAAGTGTATCGAAGCTTTGCTATGGGATTTTATTGGCGCCACATCTTTAGTCGTCAGTCTCTGGCTAATGTTCCATTTCCTACTATTGATGGAAACTTGAATGAAACAGGCCCCAAGAGATACCAAAACCAGTAGCAATCAGGAAATTTAGAATGAAGAAATTACTTAATGGAATATTGAAGTTATAAATATTCCCTGATGGCTTAAGGCCTATAAATCACTATGTTAGGTTTCCACAATAATTAATTTCAGAAAAATATATTTTAACCTAACTTATCTAATAGTGATTTAAATAATTTAGCTGCAGTCTTTTGCAGATAATTTCTGCCACGTGTTAGGCCTATTCCATACGCATATAGTGTGAGTTGCATTGAGTGTTGTTGACTTTAAAATACTCGTCTGTAAGACTATCAAAAGCTAGTTTTAATGAAGCAAACTGCACTCTTTGTTTACTTCGTACGCAAGTTAGCTATTATTTAGTATTGTTGACAAAACAATTGACTAAATAATAATATTCATTTAAACAATCTGGTTCAAGTGTGTACTTACCTAGGGCACTAAATGGCTTTTTATCGACATCACAGGACAGCATACATCCCAAGGAGGAAGAATGATGACTATGAATTGACCGTTGAAAAATGAGTAATATGACTAATTGACCTTTGAAAAAGGAGTAATATAACTAATTGATCTTTGAAGAATGAGTAATATGAGTAATTGACATTTGAAGAATGAGTAATATGAATTCGATGTACGAACCTATAACAGCTACTTTGATCTAATTTCAGCTTAGATAAATGTTGCCAATACAACTCTAAATAAAATATAATAGCTGAAAAAGTATTTGTGATTTTCCATTGCATTTATAATATTTGTATTAATATTAATTTGGGTCTTACAAAAAAGCCAATCTAAATACAAAATAAGATTTCTTTTATATATATATATTACTTATGATTTGACCTAAAAATTTAAAATAATTTGTGTTTTTACTTATAGATATTTTCATATTTCATTACTTATAGATATTTTCATATTTTCATATTTTCATTAACAAGAGAATCTGGTTTAGATTTTTAAATTCATTAAATGTATCCTTCACGATCTTTTCAAGTTCAACATTCTTTTATAAAGGAAATAGCATTATTTATTAAGCTCTTCAAAAGTAAACAAATTTTAACGGATTTTTTAGGAGATTTATAGTTCATCCCAAGATATTTTAGATGTATAATATACAAATATTATGTTCTGAAATTTTAGCAGCAAAAACTAATAAGAATCCTATTTTTACTTGATTAGATTTTGAAGCAGACAGTGTTTTGCCCTTTTTAATTAGTCTCAGAAATAAAAGTTTGTAGATAAGGATGGACACTGCAGACTAAAATTTCCTGTGCTCATTTTCACTGCTAATTTTGTTAATTACTTCAGAAGGAAAGTGTTAAAATATTATACAGTAGATATTTTTATATCGAAATTATACAATACAGATACATTTTTTTAAAAACAACGAAATAAATCTTGATTCTTTGTGAAATTCTTTCTGAAATCTTGATTATTTTGAAAAATGTGGATTCTTTTAAAAACATTTCTAATTCGTTGCAATTGTTCAATATAAATAAACTAATAAAATTCTACTTTGCAGTGTTCATCGTAATCTATAAATTTTTATTTCTCAGACTAAATACAATAAACACAGTTTTTTTTTAATTTTTTTTATTTGAATTTAGATAATTGTATTATAGTTGAAAATGGAATGTTAGTAATTAATTTGAAATGGAATGTTAGTAAATTGAAAGCTGATGCAAATTTTAAATTAAATTGTTAGAACAATTGATTCTCAAACATTTTTAGGATTTCTTAAGTTATATGACCTTTTAGACATCTTTTAAATTTAAATTTTAATTAATTATAATTAAATATTTAAACGTATTAAAATATAATTTTATAAATCAGATTTAGAGTGAAGTTATATATAAACATAAAACAATATCTAAGAAAATAAAAATTCATTAAAACATAAAATTACAATCTTAACGTCACTTAAATAGTTAAACTGATAATTTATAAAAAAAAAAAAATTTTTTTCAATTGAAAGGTAGATAACAAGAACTAGTAATTAAATAAGAGCTAGTAAAATCCAAATTATAGCCAGAAGTCCTATCAAGTACAGAACCTAGAAAGCGAACTGAGCTTCAAAACCACTAGTTTGTTACAAAGGCAAGTACACTGAAGTGACAAAAGTCATGGGATAGCAATATGCAAATTTTCAGATGGCAGTAGCATCGCGTAGAACAGGAATAAATGCGCAGTGCTTTCGCAGAGCTTTCATTTCTGTTCAAGATATTTTTATTCATGTGAAGAGGTTTTGACGTGATGATGACCGCACGACGGGAATTAACAGACTTTGAACGCGGAATGTTAGTTGGAGCTAGACGCATGGATCATGCCATTTCGGAAATCGTTAGGAATTCAACATTCCCAGATCCACTGTGTCAAGAGTGTGCCGGAGAGTATGAAATTTCAGGCATAACATCCCACCATGGACAGCGCAGTGGTCGACCGCCTGCACTTAACGACCGAGACCGGCGACGTCTGCAAAGAGTCGTAAATTCTAACAGACAAGCAACACTGCGTCAAATAACCGCAGAAATCAATGTGGGACGTACAAAGGACTTGTCTGTAAGAACTGTGCGGAGAAATTTGGCTTTCTTGGGCTATTCCAGCAGAAGACCGACTCGAGTGCCTTTACTGACAGAACGACATCGCTTGCAGCGACTCTCGTGGGCACGTGAGCATATCGGTTGGTCCCTAGATGAATGGAAAATTGTGGCCTGGTCAGATGAGTCACGATTTCAGTTGGTAAGAGCTGATGGTAGGGTTCGAGTGTGGCGCAGACCCCACGAAGCCATGGACCCAAACTGTCAGCAAGGCACTGTTCAAGCTGGTGGTGGCTCCGTAATGGTGTGGGCTGTTTTTCATGGCATGGACTTGGTCCTCTGGTGCGACTGGACCGAACATTGACTGGAAATGCTTATGTTCAGCTACTTGGAGATCACTTGCAGCCATTCATGGACTTCATGTACCCAAACAACGATGGGATTTTTATGGATGACAATGCGCCATGTCACCGGGCCACAACTGTTCGCGATTGGTTTGAAGAACATTCTGGACAATTCCAACGATTGATCTGGCCACCTAGATCGCCCGACATGAATCCCATCGAGCATTTGTGGGACATCATCGAGAGGTCTGTTCGTGCCCAAAATCCTGCACCATCAACGCTTTCACAATTATGGACGTCTATCGAGACAGCATGGCTCAATATTCCTGCAGAAGACTTCCAACGACTTGTTGAGTCCATGCCACGTCGAGTTGCTGCACTTCGCCGGGCGAAAGGAGGGCCGACACGATATTAAGAGGTATCCCATGACTTTTGTCACTTCAGTGTATAAGTTACTGTGATTTTCAAAAGGCTTGATACTTGAGATATATGGCAGATTTCTAACAGATTTAGCAAACAGAGTGCACCATGAAAGTGCACTTTTGAGACACTGTATTTTGCAACTAACACTCCAAAGATAGCATTTTTTGGGTGTCAACTCTTTTTCGACCTTCCTTTTCTATTCATTGTAGAGATTCTCCAGCTTACAGATTTATCGTCATTACTATTAATACAGATGTAACATGTTCCTCTTGCTGTTTGTTTTTAGATTACTTTCCATGATATGTAACCAAAAGTACCAATCATCACAATGATTCAAACCTTGAAAGAATCAATTTGCTTTGAATACATAGAAGGTCAATTAATTCAATGTTCTAAGAATTTACAGTACAATATATTCAGCAATAATTACAGTATATTCAATAACAATTACAATATATTCAGTATATTTACTAATATAATGGAATAAATACAAATATTCAATAAGTTACAAAACAAAAGATTTAATAGCCAAACCATATTTCCAATAGTAATATAACAATTAATTATTTAGAACGAAAATTTAAAATTCAAAAGTCATAGATGTAATTTAAAAACGATGAATAAATCACTCATTCTTTTATGCAAAAATATTCCTATATCTAATAGCAGCCTTATCCAGTTATACATTAAAAATTTTTCTCCAAATTTTGTAGCCTGTGTTTTCTGAAGCAAAAGGAGTATGAGTCAAATTTCAACCTGATTAAATTCCCGAAGAAGTTATTGTTATGCTCCTCTCGATTTTGTCTGGGGAATAAAGGTGCACAGATGACGGTGAACACTCTGAGGAAAATTGCTCGCGCTTCTGTCACTGCCAGTTAAGGATTTCAAAAGGACATTTCCTCAAGGCACACAATGAGCTTATTGGAGGACATTGAATTAATCTTCAAGCGCCAATGGACTCCTTCAAAAGATGTTTAAAGCATTTTGATGTGCAGGTTAAGAATTTTGAAAGAGTTATTTTTCTTCGAAATTTTCTGTCTGACAGTAATTAGATATTCTCCTCGGAAGGGGGAATGAAAGTATGGTGAAGGTTATTCTAACTTGAGTTTTGAGATGTTTCGATGATGTACGGAAGAATCTTCATATTTGTTGCTTGATTGGGAGATTCAAATTTGATTTTTGAGAGAGAGAATTTCAAACTACTTAATGTCAAATCCCATTATGTAGGAAAATGATATTTTAATAATTTCTAGAAAATGTCATTGCCAATTAACAACTACTTCGAGAATAGAAAACTTAACAATATTTATTTTATTATTTATTTTGTAAATGAAATTTCTTTTGTATGCATCTAATGGATTTAAACATTAATAATTTTACATTTTTAACTAACATAAAACGCAGTTATACATACATTATAAAAATTTAATACATTTAAAAATAACAATTTTTGGCGAAAATTTATTGTATATTAAAAAAAAAAATATATATGATTAATACAGTGGTAAGACATTTGAAATTATTCAATTAAAATTAATATATATTTAAAAATTAATATGAAATATTAGTATAATATAATAAACATCTGTTTAAGATACCAAGCAAATTAAACAAGAATAATTTTGGAACTTAGAAATTAAGAAAATTACACATGAGAAAAAATATTTAATAATATTTTTAAAATGCATTTATATATTTAAATAAATATATGTATATGTAATATATGAGTAAAATTTAGGGCCTATTATGAGTGTGGAAAGAAAAAAAAGATATTGATTAAAGCCTCAAATTACAAACTTGAAATCTGTTTAAATGTTGAATTTATAATTTAAAAAAGAACAAATTAATCAGTTAAAAGGTGGATAACAAGAGCTAGTAATTAAGATAATAGATAATCCAAATTATTGTCAGAATCATTCAAGGGCGAGGGTTTAGGAAGCTGATCCGGTCAACAATAGTTAGCATTAATAAATTTCAAATAAGAAGTCTTATCGTGGACAAAACCGAGAAACAGAAAAGATTTTCAAAACCACTAGTACGTTACAAATACAAGCATAAGTTACTGTGACTTTCAGAAGACTTGATACTAGAGATATATGACAGAAATTTAACAGGTTCAGCGTTATACAGAGTGTCACATGAATGTGTTCTTTTGGGACATTGCATTTTTGCAACTAACAGTCCAAAGATGGCATTTTTGGGTGTAAATTCTTCTTTTAATCCTTCTTTTTTAATACATTGTAGAGATTCTCCAGCTTAGAGATTTATTGTCCTTACTCATGTAACATGTTAATCTTACTGTTTGTTTGCAGATATTTATCCTTGATACTTAACCAAAAGTGCTAATTACCAAAATGATTCGAACCTAGTAAAGAAAGTAGATCTATTAATTCAGTGTTCTATTAATTTACAATGCAAAATATTCAATAGTAATTACATTATATCCATTATATTGAATAATACAACACAATATATACAAATATTCAATAGTTAACAATACAAAATATTTAACAGACAGAACATATTCCCAATAGTAATAGAATAATTAATCAGTTAGAACAAAAAGTTAAAATTCAAAAGGCATAGATGTAATTTGAAAACGATGAATAAATCACTTATTCATTTACTTAAAAATAATCATATATCTGAAATGCAGCCATATCCATTTATGCATCAAAGTTTCTCCAAATATTGCATCCTGTGCTTCCTGAAGCAAAAGGAGTACGAGTCAAATTTCAACCTGATTAAATTCCTGAAGAAGGTATTGTTGTGCTCCTCTCGATTTTGTCTCAGGAATAAAAGGACCCCAGATGACGGTGAACAATCTGGAGGAAAATTGCTCGAGCTGCTGTCACTGCTAGTTAAGACTGCAAGGAGCGAGTTCTCAAAATATCTCCTCCAGGCACACAATGATCTTCGGTGGACATTGAATTAATCCTCAAGCCTCAATGGACTGCTTCAAAAGATGTTTAAAGCATTTTGATGTGCAGGTTAAGAATTTTCAAAGAGTTATTTTTTTTGTCTGAAAGTATTTGGATAAACTACTAATGGGGGATGAAAGTTTAGTGAAACTTATTCCAAAACTGAGTTGTGAGATGCTTCGGTGATGTACAGAAGAATCTTCATATTTGTTGCTTGAGTGGGAACTTCAAATTTGATTTTTGAGAGGTAAAATTTCAAACTACATAATGTCAAATCCCGTTATGTAGGAAAAGGATATTTTAATAATTTCAAGGTAGATTTAATTGCCAATTAACAACTTCTTCATGAAAGATATTTTAAACAAATTTATTTTATAAATGTTATATCTTTTGCATTTATCTAACAGATTGAAATATTATTAATTTAAACCTTTTTAGCTAATCTAAAACAAAGCAGTTATACATCAATTATGAAATTTAATACATTTTAAAATAATAATTTTTATCAAATTTTATTGCATAATATATTTGTATAATGAAAAAATCTGATTAATACAAAAACAAAGATATCTGAAAGTATAAAATTAAAATTCATATTATTTTAAAATTAATATTAAACATCATTATAATATAATAAACAACTATTTAAAATGCCCTGCAAATTTAAAAAAATCATTTAGGAATTTAATGTTCACGGAGCATGTTATTCTTTTGTTCTATTTATGCAGATATTTATTATTTCTTACATTTGGCGTTATGCAAAGCATATACACATATTTAGTTTTATAAATATCTTTTCGAAGTTATTTTCACATTGCTATTATAATGGTAAAATATATATTAATAATAAAAAATCAATTTTCTTTAAGTAATTATAAAGTCAATTTATTCAATGTTCTATTAAATAACAATTCAATATATTCCGCAATAATTACAGTATATTCAATAGCAATTACTATATATTCATTAATATAATGCAATATATACAAATATCCAATAGTTAACAATAAAAGTTATTTAATAGTCAGACCATATTTTCAATAGTAAAAGGATAATTAATTCTTTAGAACAAAAAGTTAAAATTCGAAGTCATGGAAGTAATTTGGAAACGATGAATAAATCATTTATTCCCTACAACAAAAATAATCCTCTATCTGATAGCAGCCCTATTTGTAATTGCTATGCATCAAAATTGTCTCCAAATATTACATCCTGTACTTCCTGAAGCAAAATGAGTACGAGTCAAATTTCAAGCTGATTAAACTCCTGAAGAAGGTATTGTTGTGCTCCCCTCAATTTTGTCTCAGGAATAAAGGATCACAGATGACGGTGGACACTCTGGAGGAAAATTGCTCGCGCTCCTGTCATTGCTAGTTAATGCTGCAAGGAGCGAGTTTTCAAAAATATTTCTTCAAGGCACACAATGAGCTTATTGGACAGGAATTAATCTTCAAGCGTCAGTGGACTCCTTTCAAAAGATGTTTAGAGCATTTTGATGTGCAGGTTAAGAATTTGAAGATAGTTATTTTTCTTCACAATTTTCTGTCTGAAAGTAATTGGATACAAACCGGGGAAATCTTCCTATTTGTTGCTAGATTGGGAGTTTCAAATTTAATTTTTGAGAGGGCGATTTTTCAAACTACATAATGTCAAATCCCATTATGTAGGAAAATGATATTTTAATAATTTCAAGGAAAATGTCAATGCCAATTAGCAACTTCTCCATGAAAGATATTTTAGACGAATATATTTTATAAATCTCATATCTTTTGCATATATCTAACTGAGTGAAGTAGTATTAATTTAATGCTTTTTAAATAATGTAAAATGAAGCTGTTATAAACCAATTGAAAGGATTTAATACATTTTAAAAGAATAATTTTACTTGAAAATGCATTGCATAATATATTTATAGTATTTAATATATTTATAAAATATATATGTATAGATTTAAATTATAGCATTATTCTATCGATAAACAATCAAACGATGAATTCTTGAAAAACAGAAATGGCTTATAATTTTAAAAATTTAATTTTTTCGATTAAAATGTATGTATTACGAAAACTGGTGAGTTATATTTAATTAGCAATGGATTGATGGTCAAGTGCTGGACGGTCTGTGCCACAGGCTTCTGGTTCGATTCCTGAATTTGTCATCGATGTTTGTAGAGGTTGAAAACCCATTCAAATTGTACATAAGCTAACTATTACATATTCACTACTAGGAATTAACTATTACATATTCACTACAGAAATACTTATTAGTAAAAGATCATGGTATACATTTATTTTTTTTTTAAATATTTAAATAAATCATTTTAAATTATTTGGAATATTTTTTCTCTGCTTTACTTATTTACCGACTTTAATTACAATAGTTATTTTATAAATTTAAAATCCTTTATCATTGACGACAAAAAAGCCTTTCATACGCTGACAAGTTTAACACTCTATTTTACAAAACTAATGAGCTCTTGGAGGGGAAGTGTCATATTTTTTGATATGC
Source organism: Caerostris extrusa (assembly GCA_021605095.1). Classification (NCBI taxonomy): domain Eukaryota; kingdom Metazoa; phylum Arthropoda; class Arachnida; order Araneae; family Araneidae; genus Caerostris; species Caerostris extrusa. Next base: position 43,500 of record BPLR01021000.1, read on the forward strand.
TAACCGGAATAAAAAAGTATGGATAAAGAACTCGTAAAGATAATTAAGCGCAGTATTGATTTTCATCATCAAGCTCTGTTCACGGTTGTCAACTCCTGACAACAAAAGCAAGGAGCTCGTTTGAATTCCGTCAATTTGTTTGTTCACCGGGGGAAAAAACATAAATTGTTGAGAACGTGCAATTTTTCGCTCCGATGTGCAAACCGATATAAACGCATATTTCACGTAATTACGCAAAAGTTCGTAAGACAGAGAACTTGTTTGTCGAAACGATTTCTTTTTCTTTACGCCATTGGGAAACAAGGTTTTCATTTTTAATCTCGAATCATTTCCGCAGCTGCTGGAATAGCCTTCAGAATTCTGGATTGTGCGAATAATTTGACATTTGTGATGAAAAAGATGTCTGCTTGCTACTACTTTTTGAGATAAATTATGGAGCAGGAATTCATGCTGATGTGTTCAACTTTGACATTTCCTTATGTTTATCATATTTAAAAAATGGGTTACACATTTCTTCAAGTCCTTGATAGATTAATTGTTTAGGCTTTGTAGTTTAAATATGGTAGTTTTAATCATCATGTTCAAAAGATAAGTACTTTGAATACAAGGAATACATGTAATTTAACGTCATAGTTCTTACATGTAGCAATTAAACTTTATGATTACGAAAACATAGCTAATTAATTTTAAAAATCTGAACATGAATATAACTAAATTTGTAAATCTAACGGGAATTCTAAATTTATAATTCTTCTTCTTTTTTATAATTCTATTCGATTTTAAATCTCGACGATGCCATGGATGTTTGTAGTTATTCAGAATCCATTTAAATCGTACATCCCTGTCTGACATTACCGGCACTCGATATAATCGGGGGCAGTAGAGCTCACAAGCCTACCACATAAAAATAAAACATTTGCTGTTGTTTTACATATTTCAAAATAAGACATAATTTTTTGTCAGTATAAGAGACAGATAATGCAAATTTAATATTTGATATCCTACATTTTGACAAGCATTAGCATAATTGATTAATAGGATAGTAAGAAGTCCATTGCTTTAAGCCATATGTCTTGGTCTAGTAATGACCTTATGTCGATGGGCGTAGGATGGATAACCTTACCCCATCAAAAGAAAACCCCATATTTGGAATGTTCCAGTAGGTAGACGGCCTTGGCCCACTAGGGGGCTGTTGCTCCATTTAAGAAGATGATAAAGAAGACGTTCATTGGGCTTAAGAAGGAGGATATCGATTACCCACAGATCATCTCTGTGAAAGCTTTTTCAGAACTGTTACTGAGTTTCGAATTAATATGGAGCCAACGAGGTAGAACCCTATTGCAAAATGGATTTATGGGCCACTGTTCTGAAAACTAAGATGTGAATTGAACGAATAAGACATTAATGAAAAAGACAAATCGTCATTAAATCGTACAATATTAATTAAATTATTAAAAGATTCTTGAATAGTTAGGAAAAAAATGAATCTCATCATCATAAGAATTGTATTTAAATTAGAACATCCATCAAAACTTTGACTAATACACATATTTATCCACATTTTCATCCAGAAATCTGTTATTTGTTTTGAAGTAATGATAGGTAAGACTTTGACGTTATTTATTTACTATGAAAAAATGCATTTTTAAATATTGTATATAATTTCCAATCTTATTTTTTTCTTTTATATAGATCAATAAGTCAATAATCAATCATTTTTTATATAGATATTTAAGATCAACGATGTTGTAAATGATTATATTCAAGAATTTTAGACAGTATATGTGTTTACACATTTTTTTTATGATTGAAAGCTAAGGAAAAAGCAAATTTTAATAAAAGAAAATAAATAAATAAACGAAAAATAAATCAAAAATGGTAGAAATAGAATTGTGAAACCCATTTCTGTATTTCAGATATAATCTGCCTTATTTGTAATAAAACACCTGCTTCTAGATTCAGATATTAAAATTATAGACATCTGCCACTTCAATGCAGCAACAAAACTGAATTCTAACGTAATATTTCACTTCCTCGCGTCATACATTACGACAGCTGTATTTCTTGGAGTTCCAATTTCTTTGAAGAAAATTTCGAATTCTATAAAGATTATATATTAACATCAATCTAGTTATTTTAAGGACACATTTTCCCTTTTTAAAATGTTTCACATTTCTTTTTCAATATATTTTTTTCATTAATTTCCTAGTAGTAAATTACTGTCAATCTTCTGTAGAGGTAGATAAGTAAGCTTTATTATTAAATAGTTTTTACCAAAATAAAAAAAAAAAAAAAAGCTTTCAACATAATTTGTAATTTTAGTTAAAATATAGTTAAATTTTTTAATAAAATTGATGCAAATTCTTATAAAAAGCATTTTCTGCAGACGGCATTTATTAGCTTTTGTCTATTAACCTATTAATTTATTCAAGTTTAGTTTTATAATCGTATGTGTGAAAATTATACTATTTTTCTTAACTGTTTCTCTAAATACATTTTATTTTCCACTTATTGAATTAATATTATTGAATAAGAATAATGGATATCATTTTACGTTAAATCTATTACAGTTGTTCTTATATGTATAGAATAAAATAATTTAATTCTTATTAAATATAGTGTAGTCGCACGTCAAAAAATATAAATAAAAATACATTAAATATGAAATGAACGTTTTATCAAAATTATAAGAGTATGCATAGATAAATAATTTTTCAAATCAATCCACAAAATCCATAAATTAGATCCATAGAACCCTAGAAACTTCATAGATCTATATACAATTTAGAAATTCATAGATATTCCATAGATCCATAGGTAATACAAAGAAACACCATATATCCATGGATACCTCATATATCTTTAGTTTAATTTATAAATCCAAATACCTCATATATAAAATATATGCCCTCATATTTTCCAAATATTCATTTATAATACCTCATATATCATTAGTTTAATTTATAATTCCAAAGACTATAATTCGAATTCTTAGATAAATACTGAATACTTCCATTTACAATACTGAATTAATAACAAATCGAAATTTTTTTTTAGAAATAATACATAATCTATTACAATAATTTATAACCTACTTATTAATTCATATGGAAAGAATTCATAATCAATTTCTATTAATCCATAATGTGTTTATTAATATTCTTTGTTCCATAATCAATAATCTATTTATCCACAATCTATTTAATAATTCATCTACATTATCCATAATCCTCATGTATCAGTAATCAAACATCTAAGAATTAATTAATGATATTCCCTTGACTTATTTCCAATGCACTTTAATAAGGCATTCTTTACTTAAGTATTTATTATCCGTAAAAAAAAATTACTTAAAATAATAATCCGTAATTATTAGACTCATAGATCTTTCTATGGCAATATGTAGATAAAAATAATATTTTACTTTTGTATTTGTGAATATTTACCAGCATTAATATGTTATAATCTTGACTAATTCATATAAGACTCTGAGCTCAGTTAATGATTTATGGCGTTAAATAAGCTTGGATTCTAAAGTTTCTTAGAGTCTTTGAATGGAAGAGTTATGAAACTTTAGAGATTCTCTTGAGACCCATTAAAAAGCAATCAACCACGTATTTAGCCAGGAATTTAGCGGGAGATTACAAACAAAGTCGGCATCATACGATTTCGGTGTATTCTAAAATAAAGTGGGAAAAGCCTTAGGAGACATTTTAATGAGACTTAACTAAACACTCTCTTTATTAGATGTATTAGAAAAGGTGTCTGAAGAATCATTGAAATGTCTCAATATTTTGCAAATTACTGCCATCTCACAAGTGTATTTATTTTTCAAAAGCTTTGTTTTGAGAAAGGTTATTTGGTGCACTATATTCTGAAATTTCTCGTTAATTTAAAAGAAAATTTAAGATTAATTTTAAGACATACTATAATTAAATTAAATCGCTTTTGAAAAATTTGATAGAATCGTTTGCAATCAATGCTAAATTAAGCATTGTAAGGAATTAAAATGATTTTATAAATTTATGCAATGATTACTTTACAATAATATGAATACACATTCCTTAATTGTTCATTAATGAGATTTAAATCAAATATTTTTTTTTTGAGAAAAGGCTTTTCACTCATAAAATTTAATAACGAAAATACAATATCACAAATGTGATATCTGTACATACTGGTGAATTTCACATCGAATTTAAGGCAGCCGAGTTCGAAACTCATCAAGTATAGCAGCAACGAAAATTCCTATATTTATGCCAGAATAGGGTAAGATAAATCCATAGATAGGAAAATCAGTTTGCTGATTCTGAGGGGATTCTAAGATAACATTTTCTCCAGCACGAGTCTTTTCAAGTAATTTTTGGTAATACTTTTATAATTTATTGAAATTTTTAAAGATCTTTAACAATACCTTATTTAATTTAATATTTCACTTTCATAAGAGTTTCTTTTGATATGAATTTTCTAACAAAACTTTTTCATTGATATTTTATTGAAAACGCACTTACATGAAGGGATTAAAAAGTTTATGTTGCTTATATATGAAAAATTCAGTTTAAAACTTAATAATATGAACATTATTTTATATATATAATCAATATATAGTTATTAATATTATATAATTCTGATTTATAATAATATTTTTTTATAGAAATAATCTTACATTTATTCTTTGCCAAACAGTATGTAGTTCATGATATCTTTCAAGTCAATAAAATCAAATATTGTTTTAGGGAATAATTTGTGTTACTAAAAAAAAAAAAACATACTATTTTTACTATAAAATTTGTTTTTCTGGTGAGAACGTCTATTTTTTTGATTCTATAGTTTAATTGATTCATTTTTTGGAAGCCTCTTTATTGTTCTTTTTGGGACTCGAAAGTATTTTGAAATTCATTCAAATTAAAATACTTTCAAAATTGCTGTTTCTAGCGTGCTTTTGTATAAACGTTAAATACAACTTGTATTAAAAATTGCATCCAAGTTTCCATATCGTCAACTATCTATTCTTTCCTTTTGCAATATTTATGGATTAGTTTATGAAAAAAGATGTTATGTTGATTAAGTTAAAGGGATTTTCTCAGAAAATTATTCCTCGGTGTGTATTACTTTTTTCTGTAAAAAGAAAATTCAAAAACATTGCTTAAAATATCTTATATCACTGTTTATAATTTCTTATAGTAATAGAGAAAATTTTGAAGTATTCTGACAATGCAGTCATATTATTCACCAAAGGCATAGTGATACAATCAGAGCAAATCGTATCGTTTTGTGTTGCGTGTATATGGTTTTGTTGATATTTAGATAGATAGATATTTAGATCAATTTTAAAAAGGTTAAAGTCTTATCCACTCGTCTTATGTCAGAAGTTAATGTAAACAAATGCTTAAAACTGCTACCAATAGAATTTAAGTGAAGATTTTTAATTAGAACCATCATATTAATATTACGTCTTATATTATTGAATTATGGATAACGGGTATGATAAAATTAATATATGGCATTTAAACACTACTAAAATTAAATTAATATTAATGCAACATAATAAATAAATGTTCCAGTAAAGAACCTAAATAGAGGCAAAATGACATTTCTTTTCTTACCATGATTTCATTCGATGCATTTATAGAATAATGTATTCATCGGTTAAGTATGGATGAATTTACAAGTTATCCTGAGTTATTAGGTAATTATAATGTAATTGCAATGCACATTTTCAAAAGACCAAACATTTTCTTCTTAAAATCATTATGGGAAAGAAACCCATTACTCCTTGGAATAAAATCTCAAATTAAAAGTGCTGAAAATCACTGAATTTTTCAAGATTTTACTAATTTGAACTTTACCTTCCAAGGAGTAATGGGTTTCTTTCCCATAATGATTTTTAGAAGAAAATGTTGGGTCTTTTTTAAAATTACCCTTAATTGCAATGTGCATTAAAATTAAGGGTAATATTAATGAAAATTAAATAAATATTTCATGCTTATTTCTATTTTAGGCATTTCTAAGTAAGTGAAGAAACAGCAGAAACTAATTTCAATGGTAGCTGTCATTCCAGATATAATTATCCTTAACTGTAGTGTCAATGGATTGAATTATTGAACCCTGTGACACCCCAAAGCCATTTGGGGATATAAGACAACAATCACGCGGCTTATAAAGTAAGTGGACCAAACATTTTTTTCACTGTCAAAAAGAAACCCATTTCTTTCATGTGTGAAGTTAAATCTTCTAATTCCCTTTTGTCCCAATATTATGTGGCCTTGTAATGAGATTTTTGATTTTGGAAATATTATTTTAGGCATTTCCACATAAGTGAAGAAACAGCAGAATCTAATTTCAGTGGTATCTGAAAATCCAGTCATAATTATCCTTAACTGTAGTGTAATTGGAATGGTTTTTTGATCCTGTGGTACCCCAAAGCCATGGGGATATAAGACAACATCACGTGGTTTATAAAGGAAGTGACGTCTCGCATTTTTTTTTTTTTCATAGCCAAAAAGTAATTTCTTTTCTTTCTTGTGTATGGTTTAATCTTTTTCATTCACTTTTTGTCCCCATAATAAAAAGGGAAAAAAATTATGTGGTCTTGTAATGAGATTTTTGCTTTTGGAAATATGTTCGAGTACTTATCATGGGGAATTTTATCTGAATGGGAAAAAGGGAAAAGTCATTAGCGAAGGGGGAAATTTTGTTGGGATATTTTAGATAACAACAGGAAATAATGAAAAGAAGTTCATTTTATTCCCCATCAGAAATAATGAGAAGTTCAGCGAGATAATGAAAATTGTTAAGGAAAAGTGACACCCAAGGTATTCTTTTATACATTTCATTTTAATTGGATTGCTGATATATATTTCATTAAATAAAATGAGATGACGGTGGAATTTTTTTAGCTATATTAAACATTCCAAACAAATTATTGAGAATATCGAAAAATTATATATTCGCATTATTTGCTGAGATGAATCTAAGTATCCTTTTAGAAAAGTTACATTTTTGATATCATTGTAATTTTAATTACTTTTGAATTATTGACTCTTTTATGATTATATGGATGAGAAGATGCTAATGACTGTAAAAATGTTGTTGTCATAAATTATTTCCTTAATTAATTAAAACTGCTTATCATACGAAACGTTGCTTCTTCTTTTGCAATTGGATCTATTATACTTATCATATTTCGAATAATTAGAGATTCTTCTTTTAAAGGAAATCTAATTTTTTTACTGGACAGATTAAACAATCTGTCTTTCAAAGAATTATATTTCTACACATAAATAAGGTTGCCGTTTAATTTACAGTAATTGCAAAGAATTTTGCGATTTAAGATACATTTAATGGAGAAGCAATCTAAGATAAACAACTTACAGCTGACTGATTTTTTTAATGAATTTTTATATTTTTTAATTGCTTTAGAAAAGAATTTGGTATGTTTTCTCTTCTAAACACAAAGCCTTTTGATTGGAAATCAGCTCTTTCTTAGGATACTCAGGAATTCAAATCTTGTGTTAATTTTAGGACACGTTTATTTTAAATAATTTTCGTATTTTTAATTTTTATTGTATAAAATTGTTAATTGTTTGAGAAAGAATTTGTATTAATTCTTATAAAATTTTTATATGAATCACTATGTCGATTTTATCCTACTCACAAATACACACAATTACACATACATATTATACATACATATAAATGTGTGTGTCATTAAAAAGCAAACATTTCTAGCATTTGCTTAATCTATAGAAACATATATATAATGTAATGCTTAATTCAAAAGTAGTAGTCTGTACTGAGTTCGCAGAATATTTGATTAATTATTCATTGAATAGTTTAATTTACTTACAAGTTAGATGTTATTTTATTTAAAACTTATTTCAAGGTTATAAATAAAAGAAATGAATTTAAATATTCTCTAACATGAATCATTACACTAATATACATTGAATTTCTTGAGTAATATTTCAGCTGGTATAATTAGAGAAATTGTTGAATCCCAGCATTATATATTTAGTATTCATATTCATTCCAGCAATTACTATAATTAGTATTCATATAATTTCATTAAGGGTTTATCTAATTTATTGATGCTTGAATAATTCAAATTTATTGATGTTTGGAATCTCATCCGAATACAATTTTGAGAAAGCCTATTTAAAGTTTAAATATTCTTCCCGGTATTTTTTTAAATTAAATTGATTAAAATACCAGGAAAACAATTTATGAATAAAAAACACCATAATAAGGCTTATGCAAGATATATTTTTTATGGAATACGTGTATACAGATTGAGTATCATAAATATACAAATAAATATTTTCATGTCATTACATAGACTAGAAAATACTTAGAACTGATCAAATTTCACACAAATAATATTTAATTCTAACGAATTAAAATACACATGCACATAAATATACATTTACATTTGTTTAATGTACGCATTTATGCAGAATACAATCGATATAGTGATTGGATATACAGATATATATTTTTTTAAGCAGATGCTGGAAAATACACAGAATTGGTCAATTTTCACGAGGATAGGGTTTAATCTTGACGACGTATGTTTTTCTTATGATTTTAAATAACCGCATGTAATAATTAAAAAATTAAAAAAATAAGCTGCAAGAGAAGTCAAATGAGTAACAATTATCAATAAATTAATAATTATAAATTAATTTTGAAAATAATGAATTTAAAAATTTTCTTTGGATTTTTCTCTCTTTAGTATTAACTATCATCTGCTTATTATCAGCATCATTTAACATATTTAATTGTTACTACTAGAGGGAATAAGTATCGTTTCTATTCCTTTAATTTAGTAGCCTTTACTTTAACAATAATTCTTTCCGAAATACTATTTTAGATACTAAATTATCGACTATTTTTCTTAAAAATACATAGTAAAGTATTTGATAAATATTATATTGAAACTTCACCAACTACATGTCCTTTTTTTCTTTCCAATGTTCTTCTTTCCGATGAATATATATCCTTGAGAGACTGGTAATATTTGAGAATTGGGGAAACTCAACTACCATAGACCAAGAGGGAGTAGAAAAAAACTATACCTACTTGATACAAATAAGCTTTTATTGTTATATTTAAGAATTAAAATAAAATTTATTTGGCCTTGCAGTGTCTCTGGAGAACTTATGATTAAGTCCTACAAGATGTTCTAAGTTTCCAACAACTTTAAAAAACACAGAAATGGTTCACAAAATTCCAGACAGATCGCTTGCGAACAATTTGCGCTTGTGAACAATTTTACTTCTTTGCCACTATTCCTTATATACCCCTCTCTTACACTCTCGTCATTGTGACGTACTATCAGCGCCATCTGATGGTTTCCTGTAATTTGCATATTCTTCTTCAAGATGTGTGTGATAATTCTACAGGTGAAATTTTTATTTTAGAGTTCAATTTCTGTGTGATTCTGAATTATACTTAATTTATGGACATGAGTGTAGTAAGTAAAAATTTAAAAAAAAAAAATAACCTGTAAGAGAAGTCAAATGAGTAAAAATTATTAATAAATTAATAAATAAAAATTAATTTTGAAAATAATGAAGAATTTTTAAAATTTTCTTTGAATTTTTCTTACCGTTTCTCTAGTATTAACTCTTATCTGTTTATTGTCAATATCATTTAACATATTTAATTGTTGCTACTATTCTATTGTGGATATGTCTCTTTTCTCTTAATTCTTGTAGACCATACTTACTGTATTAAAAATTCTTTTCTTGCATACTATTGTAGACGCTATGTTATCAACTATTTTTAAAAGTATAAAATACATAGTAATATATTTGATAAATATTATGTTGAAACTCCTGGAGCAGACTGTTCTTCTTTCCTATGGCGAATAGATATCCTTGAGAGACTATTTGAGCATTGGGAAGACTTGGTTACCTTAGACCAAGATTTAATGGGAGAAAATTCTTTGCCTATTTGGTACAAATAAACTTTGACGTTATGTTTAAAGAATAAAATAAAACATAAATTTCCGTTGCATTGTCTCTTGAGTAATTACGGTTAAGTCCTACAAGATGATCTAAGTTTCTAATAACTTTGAAAACCATAGAAATGGTTCACAAAATCCCAGAGAGATCTTGACGAAAATAGTACTCCATTTATAAGAGGGAATACATGAAAATTCATTACAATGTAATCCCAAAGGAAGTCTATCGAAGATTTGCTATGGGATTTTATTGGCGCCACATCTTTGGTCTGCGAATTTCAGGCTAATGTTCCACTTCCTACTATTACTGGTAACTTGAATGAAACAGGCCCAAGAGGTTCCGAATCCAGTAGCTATCAGAAATTGCAGACTGAATGAATTACTTAATGGAATAATAAAGTTAGAAATATTCCCTGATGGACCTAAGACCTAATGTCTATAAATAACTATGTTTGACTTCCATAATCATTAATTTCTGAAAAAAATATATATATACTCTTATCTGCATTATAGTCTCGAAAATAGTGCTTTAAATAATTTACCTGCTGTCTGCTGCAGATAATTTCTGCCAAGTTTTAAGCTTTTTTCATACGTCTATAGTTTGAGTTCAGTTGAGTGCTGTAGAGTTTAAAATAGTTTTACAGTTATTAATGCCAACTGTACGGGATCAAAAGCTAACTTTAAAGAGGCAAATTACACTCATGTCCATAAATTAAAGATAATAAAGTTCAGGCAAAGAAGGAGACAGAAGCAAAACAAATTTGGCTTATTTGTAAAGTCTATTTATTAAACAAAAGGTAAAGAGCAAAAAACATGCTATATGTTTGACATAATTAATAAAAATTGCGATTTTTACACCCTTAGGGCAAATTCCAAAAAAGAACCTATTTACAAAAAACAAAATAAAATTGTTAGTATGATGGTTAATATGGAGTATGTCTCCCGGGCGATGCAATACAGGCCTTACAACGCCTAGGCATGCTGAGTATCAAATTATCAATCTGATCTTGGGAAATATTACACCACTCATCAAGCAATGCCTTCCGAAGTTCCGGTTGACAGGTGGGATGGGTTGACGGGCTACAATTCGTCGGCCAAGCATATCCCACACATGCTCTATTGGATTCAAGTCCGGTGAGTATGCTGGCCAATCCATACGGGTGATATCCTCCAATTGAAAGGCATTCGTCTACAATGTTTGCACGGTGAGGATGGGCGTTGTCATCCATAAACAGAAATTCAGCACCCATGGCGCCCCGAAACAAACGTACATGTTGTTCCAGAATGATATCCCGATAGATGTGGCCTGTCATCGTTACACTCTGAACATGCAGGTCAGTTCTGGAACCAAGAATGATTCCTCCCCAAACCAGCCATCCGGCACCACCGTAACGGTGTCGTTCAATGGTGTTCTTTGGTGGTAACGGATACCTGGCGCTCTCCATATGAAAGTCCATCGAGAATCAGACTGCAAACTAAACCTGGATTCGTCGGAAAACATAACACAAGACTACTGTTGCGGTGTCCACAATGCATGCTCTCTACTCCAGGTTAATCACAGGCGTTAGTGAGTTGCGGTAAGTGGAACACATCTGACAGGCCTACGAGCATATGATCAATGTGCCCTAAGCTTCTGTACAGGGTCTGCCTTGAAACTATCGTACCGGTAGCTGAAGAGAGCTGGACGAGACAGGTCTGATGCTGTGCTCCGTCTGTTTCTTTTGGCAGTAACTGCTAAATACCGGTCCTCATTCGGCATTGTAACTCGGGGGCGACCTGTGCTGTACTCACATTACCATCATCTTGGAATCGTTGCCAAAGCCTGGAGATGACACTCTGGGCGATTCCAAGTTCATATACTTCCAGCTGGGTACATCCACATTCCAGTCGTCCGATAATTCTTCCATAAAAAAAATCTACCACGTAAAAAATCATCCTTCCTTTGTGCCATAACTATGCGGTTATTGCACTGAAAGGCTTTTAAAGAGCTTGTGAACAATGTTACTTCTTTGCCACCATTCCTTATATACCCCTCTCTTACATTCTCGTCATTGTGACGTACTATCCGCGCCCTCTGGTGGTTTCCTGTAATTTGCATATTCTTCTTCAAGATGTGTGTGATAATTCTACGGGTGAAATTTTTATTTTAGAGTTCAATTTCTGTGTGATTCTGAATTATCCTTAGTTTATGGACATGAGTGTATACTCTTCGTGTACTTCGTACGTAAGTTTGTTATTATTTAGTGTTTTTAACAAAACAAATAACTGAATAATAATATTTATTTACATCAATCTGGTCCAAGTTGGTACGTACCCGGAGCACTAAAATGCCTTTTTATCAATGTTGGAGGAGAGCGAATGGTCCATGGAAGAAGAGGATGACTAGGACAAATTAACTATTGAGGAATGAGTAATATGACTAATTGACTGTTGAATTCGATGTAAGCGAATTTTACATACACTTTGAGCTAATTTTAGCTTTGCTAAATGTTGCCGATATTAATTCTAAATAAATATTTAGTAGCTTAAAAAATATTTGTCATTCTCCATTGCATTTATAATATTTCTATCAATATTAATCGTTTACATAAAAGAAATCTTAATACAAATTCCTAATCCTAAAAGAAAACCTAATCCTAATGCTCTCTTTTTTACTGTTGGTTTAGACAAAGACTTCAGAAGGACAATGTTAAATTACATATAATAGATTTTTTTTTATATCGGCATTTTACAATACAGATATATTTTTTTAAACAACGAAAAATATTTTTAATAAAAATTTTGGTTCCTATAAAAAAATTTCCAGTTTGTTTTAATTGTACAATTATTAAAATAAAATAATTTGCAGTTGAAAATGGAAAATTGGTAAACAGAATTTTAATAAATTGAAAATTTAAAGTTGTTACAAGTTTTAAATATTTTTTTTTTTTTTTTTGAAAAATTGATTTTAAAAGATTTTTAGAATTTCTTATATGATCTCTTAGACTTTAAAATCTAAAATTTAAATTAACCACAATTAAAATGTTTAAATGTATTAAAATATAATTTAATAAATCACTTTTAGAGTGAAGATAAGATATAACAATTGATTATATTGATACAAATTACAAATAAACAAAAAAGACATTAATTAAAAAGAAACATTTATTAAGGCATAAATTACAAACGTAACTTCAGTTTAACAGTTGAACTGTAATTTTATAGAAAATAATTAATTAATAATTTTAAAAGTAGATAAGATAAGGTAATCAATATAACATAACACCCAAATTGTATCCAGAATCAATCAAGGGTTGGGAAAAATAAGGACTGGGCAACAATAGTAAGAATTAATAAATTTTCTCGAAACGACATTTCGTGGCAGAACACAAAAACAGAAACGAGTTTCAAAACCACTCGATTATTGCAAAGACAAGAATAAGCTACTGTGCTTTCATTAGACTAGGTACTAGAGATATACGACCAATAGATAAGCTGCAGAATTTGGCAGCTGACTTAAGCTGATTATAAAATCCCATTAACTACTCAAACTACTTAATGTCAAATCCCATTATGTAGGAAAATGGTACTTTAATAATTTAAAGGAAAATTTCATTGCCAATTAGAAACTTTTCAATGAATGGAAAACTTAACAATGTTTTTAACGATTTTTTTTTTTTTTATAACTGCTATATTATTTGCTTGATTGATTCAGCATTAAACTGAATTTACTGAGATTTAACATTAAACAGAGTGTATCGTAAGTGTGTCCTTTTGTGACATTGCAATTTGCAACTAACACTCCAAGGATGGCATTTTTGGGTATAAGCTTTTTTTCGTCCATCCCTTTCTACTGAATGTAGGGATATACAGACTACAGAATTATTGTAGATATGGCATGTTCCGCTTGCTATTTGTTTTGAAGTTAGTTTTCTTTATTACGTAACACAAACAAATAATCATCAAAATCGTGAGAATCAATTTGCTCTAAGTAAATAGAATATAAATTAATTCATTCTATTAATTACATACAATATATATTCTATATTCAGTATATTCAATATTGTAATACAATGTATATAAGTATTCAATAGTTTACAATACAAAATTTTTAATAGTCAGACCATATTTTCCATAGAAAAAGAATATTTAATTCGTCCAAATAAAAAATTAAAATTAAAAAGGCATAGATGTAATTTGAAAAAGATAAGTAAATCCCTTATTCGTTTACTTAAAAATAATCTTACATCTAATAGCAGCCATATCCAGTCATACATCAAAAATTTCCTCCAAATATTGCATCCTGTGCTTCCTGAAGCAAAAGGAGTATGAGTCAAATTTCAACCTGATTAAATTTCTGAAGAAGGTATTGTTATGCACCTCTCGATTTTATCTCAGGAATAAAGGTCCACCGATGACGGTGAACACTCTGAAGGAAAATTGCTCGCGCTCCTGTCACTGCTCGTTAAGGCTGCTAGGAGCAAGTTTTCAAAATATCTCCTCAGGGCACACAATGAGCTTATTGGAGGACATTGAATTAATCTTCGAGCGTCAATGGACTCCTTCAAAAGATGTTTAAAGCATTTTGATGTGCAGGTTAAGAATTTTCAAAGAGTTGTTTTTCTTCTCAATTTTCTGTCTGAAAGTAATTGTATAGACTCTGAGGGAGGAATGAAAGTTTGGGAAACTTATTCTCAAAATGAGTTGTTGAATGCTTCCAATTATGTATAGAAGAATTTTCACATTTGTTGCTTGATTGGGAGTTTCAAATTTGATTTTTGACATGGTGAATTTCTAACTACTTAATGCCAAATCCCATTATTTTAATAATATCGAGGACAATTTCATTGCCAATTAGCAATTTCTCCATGAAATGTGAATATATTTTATAAATCTTATATCTTTTGCATACATCTAATTGAATAAAACAGTATTAATTTAAAACTCTTAATATAATGTAAAATAAAGCTGTTATAAAAACAATTATGAGAATGTAATTCATTTTAAAATAATAATTATTATCGATAATTTATTGCATAATATATTTGTAAAATATTAAAATATGATTGATACAGAAAAAAAATATATGTGAAAATATTCAATTATTATTGATATATATTTTGGAAATTAATATTAGATTAGCTATTAATATAATATAGTATATACAGCCAATTAAGATACCACTCGAAAACAAAATCATTGATTAAATTAGAAAAATCCTTAAAAATTAAAAAGGAAAATCAGTAATGATTAAAAATATTTAATAATATTTTTAAAATGTATGTTTATATACATGAAAAAATTTCACTTTATTTCCAAATTGCTTCAAAAATATATCATAATCATTTGACAAGTAAGGGTATATTATTTTTAGCATAAAAAAATGTATTTTTAAAAATACTGTTTGATTTTTTTATGAGGTTAACAAATTTCCATATTTAACGTTAATAATCATAGCGCCCTTAGTTATTTTATCTAATCAGTCGTTTATTTGTAACTTTGTTCTTGTTTTATATAAGAAAACGTCACTATAATCTGATGTCATCTGAATAACACGTTCCGTTCCTTGTCTGTTTATGCATATATTCTTTATTTAATACCTTTGGCATTATGGAAAGAATATACCCATAGTAATTTTATAAATATCTTTTTTTCAAAGTTATTTTCATCGTGTTCCTATTGCATAGAAAATATATATATTAATAATGCAGAATGTTATGCGATTATAAATATGAAGAATATAGCAAAAAAAATATTGTAAAAATATTTTCTGTTATTAATATACCGCGGAATCTACAAACATGATGTTAAACTCGTGTATAATATTAGGAATAAGTCTTAAGATACACATTTATTAGTTAAAAATATGCAATTAAATTAATTAATATTTCCAGTAAGATTGTTTACTTTAATTAATTATCCTCAAATCTAACAATTTTCAGGAATAAGACATAGATGTTTAATTGAGATTTAAGCAACTGTGTGTAATTTTACATATGAGAAAAATTAGGACATTATTGTATCGACTATAAACTATCAATCTATCAATCACTGAATGGCTTATAACTCTTAAAAAATTAATTTTTATCTATTAAAGTGTATGTATGTATTACAAAAATTAATAATACTTTTTTTAATAATGAAATACGTATTGTTATCTACACTCCGGCAGGTAATATCTGTGTTCTTTTATGCTAACTGACGCTTTCCTGCTTGTAATTATTGCAGTTCTGCACACTAAAATAAACCCTTTAACATGGTGGCATGTACTCTCCTGCACGTTAACATAATGATTTCCTGCACACTAATTAGTGCTCACCTGAAAGCTAATTAGTATATATTCACTACTGAACTATTGGACAGAAAAATTTTTAGTAAACGATTATGGTATACATTTATTCCTTTTTTTTTAAATATTGAAACGAAAATATTTTACTTACTTAGACAAATTTTTTATTTTCATTACTTATTTGCCGAATTTAATTACAATAGTTATTTTAAAAATTTAAAATCCTTTTTCTCTGACAACAAAAAACGTTCATACGTGACTAGTTTAATACTATATTTTACAAAACTAATGAGCTTTTTGGTGGGGAAATGTTACATTTTTAGATATGCTGTTCAGAATAAAAAAGCATGGATAAAGAACTCGTAAAGATAATTAAGCGCAGTATTGCTTTTTCATTATCAAGCTGTGTTCACGGTTGTCAACTTCTGACAACAAAAGCAAGGAGCTCGTTTGAATTCCGTCAACTTATTAGTTCACCAGAAAAAAAACCAGAAATTGTTGAGAACGTGCAATTTTTCACTCCGATGTACAAACCGATATAAACGCATATTTCACATAATTACGCAAAAGTTCATAAGACAGAGAGCTTGTTTGTCGAAACGATTTCTTTTTTTTCTGCGCCATTGGGAAACAAGGTTTGGATATTTAATCTCAAATCATTTCCGCAGCTGTTGGAATGGCCTTCATAATTCTGGGTTGTGCATGTAATTTGACATTTGCGAGAAAAAATATTTTTCTGCTTGCTACTGCATTTTTGAAATAAATTATGGAGCAGGAATTTACGCTGATGTGATCAATTTTGACATTTCCTGATGTTTGTCATATTTAAAAAATTGGGTTACAAATTTGTTCATGTATATAATATATTAACGTTTTCCTAAACTTTGTTGTTTGAGTATGACATTTGGAAATATCCTATTCAAAAATAAGTACTTTAAATGCGAAGTATAATTGTAATTTAAACGTATAGTTCTGACATGTAGCTGATAAACTTTATAATTACGAAAGCGTAGCTAATTAATTTTAAAAACCGGACATCTATTTAACTAAATTTAAAAATCTAACAGGAATTATAAATTTAGAATTCTTCTTCTTAATAATTCCAGTCGGGTTTGAGTCCCGGCGGTGCCATGTATGTTTGCAATAGTTCAGATTCCATTTAAACCGTAGGTCCCGGTCTAACATTATAGGGAGCGGAGAGTAAGGCTCACAAGCCACTTGAGCCACTATGGGGCTGTTGAGCCATACAAGAAGCTGATATAGAAGACGTTCATTGGGCTTTAGAAGGAGGACGTCTATTACCCACAAATCATCTCTGTGAAAACTTTTTCAAAACTGTTGCTGAACTTTGAATTAATGCTGAGCCAACGAAGTAAAACTCTATTGCAAAATAATCAGCATTATTCTTGTATTTAAGGGCCACTGTTTTGAAACGAAAATGCGAATTGAACGAATAAGACATTAATCAAAAAGACGAATCGTTATTAAATTGTGCAATATTAATGGAATTCTTAAAGGATTCTTAAATAATTAGGACCGAATGAATATCGCCATAATAAGAATCATATTTAAAGTAGGACACCCATCAAAGCTTTCACTAATAAATATTTTGATTCACATTTTCACCAGAAATTTATGTGTAAGAGTTACTCATTTTAAAATGATGATAGATGAGATTTTGAAGTTATGTATTTATTGCAAAAAAATGCATTTTTAAACATATCAAATTTCCAATGTATCTTATTTTTACTTATGAAATCCATAATCAGCTGTGTCGTAAATGATTGCATCCAAGAATTTAGCATCCACAGAATTTGTGTTTGCACATATATATGTGAAGGCTATGGAAAAACCTATTTTAATAAAAAAAAAAGAAATAAACGCAAAAGAAATCAGAAATGGTAGAAATAGAATTTTGTGGAACTCATTGCTGTATGTCAGATATAATCTGTAATAAAACACTTGCTTCAGACTGAGATCTTTAAATTCTAGACATCTGCCAGTTCAATGCAGCAACAAAACTGAATTTTCAACGTAATATTTCACTTCCTTGCGTCATACCTTACGACAGCAATATTTCTTGGAGCTCCAATTTCTTTGAATTTTGTAAAAAGTGTATATTAATACCAATCAAATTATTTTTAAGGATACATTTTCTTCTTTTAAAAGGCTTCACATTTTTTCAATATATTTCCTTCAATAATTTACTATTATTGATAAATTGCAGTTCTTCTGCATAAATAGAAAAGTAAGTTTCATTATAAAATAGTTTTTACAAACATACAAACTCTTTCGATAAAGTTTGTAATTTTGGCTAGAAATATAGTTAAAAATTTTAACAAATTAGATGCAAATTTATATAGCTAACAGTTTATGTAGACGGTATTTATTAAGTTGTAGAAATTTTCCACCAGCAAGAGTTGCGCCAGTTTTTCCAAGGAGAAAGGAATGTATATTCTTTGACAAGTACATAACAACAATCTATCACTCAAATTTTTAAAAAAATCAAAAATTTTAACAAATTAGATGCAAATTTATATAGCTAAGCAGTTTATGTAGACGGTATTTATTAAGTTGTAGAAATTTTCCACCAGCAAGAGTTGCGCCAGTTTTTCCAAGGAGAAAGGAATGTATATTCTTTGACAAGTACATAACAACAATCTATCACTCAAATTTTAAAAATCAAAAATTTTAACAAATTAGATGCAAATTTATATAGCTAAGCAGTTTATGTAGACGGTATTTATTAAGTTGTAGAAATTTTCCACCAGCAAGAGTTGCGCCAGTTTTTCCAAGGAGAAAGGAATGTATATTCTTTGACAAGTACATAACAACAATCTATCACTCAAATTTTAAAAAATCAAAAATTTTAACAAATTAGATGCAAATTTATATAGCTAAGCAGTTTATGTAGACGGTATTTATTAAGTTGTAGAAATTTTCCACCAGCAAGAATTGCGCCAATCTTTCCAAGGAGAAAGG
Source organism: Caerostris extrusa (assembly GCA_021605095.1). Lineage (NCBI taxonomy): Eukaryota > Metazoa > Arthropoda > Arachnida > Araneae > Araneidae > Caerostris > Caerostris extrusa. Next base: position 62,717 of record BPLR01021000.1, read on the forward strand.
AATGTATATTCTTTGACAAGTATATAACAACAACCTATCACACAAAGTTGGCAGCAGATAAGGTGTGTTGTGGTGATTATATTACATGCAATTAGTGTTTTGTACTAATGGAAACAACTTGTCATTCAAGTATGATAACAGATTTTAAGTGTCATCAATAATGATAACTCAAAAAATTAGCAAATCTCTCTGCGACCTTCACAGATCTAAGCAATTACAGATGGAATAGGGTTGTTACATCGCGATTGATGATAGACATTGGACTGAAGAAGTGTCGAATTCAATGAGAAGTGAGGAAAGCTGATGCCTTTTTTTTTTTGACGGATTTTCTTAAAGGGAGTTTTGAAGACGATATTTCTATGACGAGTCGAGAGAAATGTCGTTTTCGTCTCTTTTTTTCTGAAAGTGATTGGATCGACCGGAGATTCCGCTTGTTTACAAAGTGAGTCCCTTGTGGCTTCGTGTATCATGCTGCGTGATAATTAATATCAACCGCAGATCACGTGTTCTTAGATTCGATGTAGATGCGTAGAGGGGACTGTATTGATGATTTGATCATGCACTTGGGATCAAATTTATATTTTACTTTTCACTTCTATGTATAATAACCCAGAGTTCTGTATTTGTTAATATATATATACATATATATAATAGCGCTTGTAAATGAAGTTTAAAATGTTCCCATGAACCTGAATGTGGCCCGTTAAACGCCAAGCATTTAAAAATATTTTGCTTCAGTGTTAATACGCTATAATCTTGACTAACTCGCATAAGACCCTGAAGCCCAGTTAAGGCCCAGTTGCCCCCAAATTCTCTTGCGACCCATTAAAACGCAATCAACCACGCATTTAGCCAGAAACTAGCGGGAGATTACAAATAAAATCGGCATCATACGATTTCAGTGTAACATTAAAATATAAGTCTCGAATAAGGTATGAAAAGCCTTAGGAGACATTTTAATGAGCCTCTTAACTAAACACTCTCTTTATTAGATGCGTTAGAAAAGGTGTCTGAAGAATCATGGAAATGTCTCAATATTTTGCAAATTACTGCTATCTCACAAGTGTTGTCACTTTTCTAAAACTTTGTTTTGAAAAGGATTATTTGATGAACTATATCTAGAAATCACACGTTATTTTTAAAAAATTCTCTTACAATATATTGCTGGAAATTCCATTTAATTTTTAAAAGTTAAGATTACATATTATATTTAAATTGAATTGCTTTACTATATTTTAATAGAATCCATTGTAATAAAAGCTAAATTAAACAATGTAAAGAATTAAAATAATTTGAATGCATCTATTCCTTGATTTATTAACAAGGATTTATTAACAATGATTATTAACATTCCGTAATTGTTAATAAAGGAGATTTAAAATCTATTTATTTATTTAAGAGAAGCCTTTCCATTGGAAAAATTAATTAGGAAAAATAGATTATCACAAATGTGATTGGGACCATAATCATGCTGGTGGATTGCAAATCGGATTTCGAAACCCAATAAAGAAATTTTTCATTGCATTATAGAGGCAAAATACCATTTTTAGTAATTTCGAACCACGTTTTCAAGCCATGCATTTATAGAATAACATATTCATCAATTAATATGGATAAATATACAAGTTATCCCAAAATATTAGATAATTATAATATAATTGCATTTCCCATCAAAACCAAATTTCGTCTTATAAAGATTATTAAGTAAAAGAAACCTATTACTTCTTGGAAGGTAGAGTGCAAATTAGTAAGTGTTGAAAACCACTGTTTTTCATATTACCCTTTAATTTCATGCTTGATTCTATATTAAGCATTTCTAAAACAGTACAGAAACAGAAGAAATTAATTTCAATGGTAGCTGGAAATCCAGTCATAATTATAATTAACTGCAGTGTAATTGGAATGGTTATTTGATCTTGCGGCACCCCAAAGCCTTGGGGATATAAGACAACATCACGTGGTTTATAAAGGAAGTAAGGTCTCAAATATTTTTTTCTCACGGCCCAAAAGTAATTTCTTTCTTTCTTGTGTATGGTTTAATTTTTTCATTCTCTTTTTGTCCCCATAAAAAAGATAAAATATTATGCGGTCTTGTAATGAGATTTTTGCTTTTGGAAATATTTTCGAGTAATTATCATGAGGAATTTTATCTGAAAGGGAAAAAAAAGAGAAAGAGTTATTAGCGAAGGAGAAATGTTGTGGGGATATTTTTGATAACATCAGGAAATAATGAAAAGAAATTAATTTTATTCCCCCATCAGAAATAATGAAAAGTTCAGAGAGATAATGAAAATCGTTAAGGGAAAGTGACACCCAAGGTATTCTTTATGCAATTCATTTTATTTGGATTGCTAATATATATTTCATTAAATAAAATGAGATAAGGGTGAAAATTCTTTTCAGCTTTATTAAACATTCAGACAAATTAATGCAGATAGCGAAAGATTATATCTTCGCATTATTTGCTGAGATGAATCTAAGAATCCTTTTCAGAAAAGTTACATTTTTGATATCGGTGTATTTATGTAATTGCTTTTGAATTATTGACTCTTTTATGATGAGATGGATGAAATGATACTAATGACTGTAAAAATGTTGTTGTCATAAATTATTTCCTTAATTAATTAAAAATGTTTGTCTTATGAAACTTTGGTTCTTCTTTTGGAAAGAGATCTTATGCCTGTCATATTTTGAATAATTTATGATTTTTTTCAGAGCAAATAATTTTTTTTTTACTCGACGGATTAAACAATCTGTATTTCTAATCATAATTACGTTTGCATTATTTACAATAATTACAAACAATTTTTAGCTTTAAGATGTATTTTATGAAGATACGATAAACAACACAGATGCAAGATTAGATGAGAGAAACAGCAAATCTTTGACTGAAATGAAAAATTTAATTTTGTTTATGGAAAACATTAGCTTGTATATAAAAAGTTTACAACTTATAAAACTTTGTGCAATTAAATTTTTTTAAGATATTACTTACTGTGATCTAATTAAAAAACTGAAATAATAAAATGAAAGCTAAATTACAATACATGTTTTTTTCTGCCCTACGTATTACAAATATCATCATCATCAGTGGCGCAACACCTACGGGTGGGCCAAGTCCGTCTGTCTATTGACAGATTCAGATTTATTGTCATTATTGCAGATGGACATGTTCCTCTTGTTGTGTGTTTTGTATTTAGTTTCTTTGATTACGAAACACAGTACTTATTATCAATTCTAAGTAAATCTAATGAGATTAAAACCTAATAAGAATCAATTTGCTCTATGTAAATAGAAGACCAATTAATTCAAGTTTTCATTAATTTACAATAAAATATATTCGATAGTAATTATGGGCCTGAATGGGCGAGTGTCTAGCGCTCTGGCGCTCGGTGCCACAGGTTTCGGGTTCGAGTCCCGGTGGTGACATGGATGTTTGTAAGGGTTCGGAATTCACTTTAAGCCGTAGTTCCCGGTCTCCAATGACTGTAAGAGCGTCACGATTGAATAGCTAAATGATTTAATAGCTAATGCAAATATCGCTGTACATAATAGTATGCTTAATTAAATTGCTTCTGGCCTTAAAAAAGAAACACCCTGTTTCTTCATTTCTTCAAATCAACCCGTAGACACCACAGCCCCCCCTACAAAAAGGGGGACTCCGGCCTTAATCCCCACTTTTGTAATCCCCAAGCAACCCCCCTCACATATATATATATGAACTCCTGTTTGTGAAAATTGCAACACCATGAAGGACTTACGCGAGTGAGCTGAAATTTTCAGGAAATGCAAATTAGCGCATGATATGCAAATGATTAGAATTTCAAATCCGTAGCGCATGCGTATGCTGAGCAGCGCCCTCTGAACGGCGGATGGATCCGAATAACTAGGCGGCTGTAGCGAAGCGTGTATGGTTATCGGTGGTTATCTGCTAGTGGTAAACGTTAGCTCAATCGTTACTTATGCCTCTTCGACGAAAGAGGCGAGATTTGAACAACTTACAGAGTTTGAACGGGGAGAATCATCGGCCTTCGTGAAGCTAGATTGTCTTATCGTGCTGTAGCCGCTCGTGTGCAGCGTAACAGCAGTACAGTGATGCGTCTTTGGAAACTGTGGACGGACGAGTGTCGGACAACTCGGAAATCCGGGAGTGGACCCCGAATTGTGGCGTCAGATCGCGATGATTGACACCTGGTCCGCATGGCGCTGACGGACCGTACAGCTTCCTCCAGACAACTGGCAGCACAGTGGTCAATAGCTACAGGTGTTTCATTGTGTGCTTCATCAATTCGTAGACGTCTGCTGCAGCGTGGACTGCGCGCAAGGACTCCTTTATACAGGTTCCCTCTCTAAACCGTCTACGCTAAACCATCGCCGCCTGCGGCTACAATGGGCCGCTCAGCATAGAGACTGACGTGCTGATTGGTAGCATGTCATGTTTTTCTGACGAATCCCGCTTTAATTTGTGGTACCAAGATGGCCGCATTCGTGTCAGACGCTATTCCGGTGAACGCCACCTTCCGGAATGCATTATCGAACGCCTATAGTGGACGAACATACGGAGTTATAGTCTGGGGTGCATTAGCATATCATGGACGATCTCAATTGCTAAGAATTGTGGGCAATCTAAACAGCAACTGGTACATCAGTGAAGTTCTACAGCCCCAAGCTGTTCCCTTCCTTCAAAGCTTGCCGGGCGCTGTATTTCAACAGGACAATGCCCGCCCTCATATCGCTAGGACTGTTCAATCCTTCTTTGCAACGTGGCAGGTACAGCTTCTTCCTTGGCCTGCGTATTCCCCGGATATGTCGCCGATTGAACATGTGTGGGATTTCGTTGGTCGGCGTCTCGCTTGTGATTCTCGTCCTGTTGCTTCTGCAGTCCCTTGAGTGTTATTGTTAAACAGATAAGTTTGTTTCTTTACGTTTTTAATGTTTACGGCATCGACAAGTGGTCCCTAATTGTACCGAATTTAAAAAAACTTTTAAATTCGTTTACTTTTTTATCTTACTTTTTATCAATAGTATTTTAAATCTTTTTTTTTTTTTTTTTGAGTACCTTCTTTAATTTGAATTTTTAGAAACTTATATCTTAAATTTTAGTAACAATAATTACGCAGCCAATTAAAATTCAAAGCATATTTATTAATTAAGATGAGGAGGTTTAAGGGGTATTTCCCCCTGTTGGTACTCCGTAATCGGTACGCCAGTTGCCACGAACTTTGGGTGCTCATACAAACAATATGGAATGTTCTTCCTCAGGCAGACATTCAAAATTTGTTTGACTCCATTCCACGCCGTGTAGCAGCACTTGTTACGGCGCGTGGTGGCTACACAAAATACTGATTCCGATCGCTTGTTATTGTTTGTTTGCCTTGAACATTTAATCATTTATTTGTACCACTACCACTCAACTGTGTATTAAATGTCATTCAATTATGACGATTCCTCCATGGTGTTGCAATTTTCACAAACATGAGTTTATAATTAAAGATAGACATTTATGATATCGTATATTTTATGTGATTTTGTGCAGGTAATGATTATTAATAATAATATTTGCAGTAACGATAATTATCCGTGGTATTGGGACATTATTTTATATATTTTTAACATTTGTCAGCTAATTTATATATATATATATATATATATATATATATATATATATATATATATATATATATATTGCTACATACAAAATAACATCATATTATATATTGCTCAATTTTCAACTATAATCATGAAAATCTGTATTCAACGGGTATTCAATCCGTCACTGACTGGAGAAAAGGTTTTTACTTTCCATTGAAATTTCAGAATTCTTCGTATTTGCTGGTAGATTGGAAAGAAATTTACCACTAAGCTGTCGTTTTCTCAATTTAGACGTAAAGACGTCTAAAGACGTTCGAGACTTTTTCCTTATGTTTGTTATATGAAAACAGTACCATTGAACCACGAATAGGGCATACAAGTATAACTCTTTTCTTCATTTATTTAAAACTAAAATCTTAGAAACATATTTTTTTAATTTCCATGTACCCTTAATTCAACTTAGTACACCACAAACAATTCAAGCTAACTAAATATTATTGTATTCAAGGAAAGCTTTCATGAGTATATATTTAGAGTCGAATAGGACAAACCTAGAAAATGACTTTCTAGCATGATACGTAATTGTCGTATTGGCTATAAAAATCTGTACTGATTAACCTCTTACTGAAGGTAAAGACTGTAATTAAAATAACTCAAATTACTAACTGGTGTTTTCTGCGTATTAAGTGGTAAATGCGTATTAACGGTAATATGTGGGTTCTTTTGTGCTAACTTATATTTTTCTGTTTATAACTTGTGCAATTCTGCATATTAAAACAACCCTTTAAAGTGTTGACTCCTTCCTGCATGTTAATATCTAACGCCAACATTTACCCTTCTGCACACTAATAACTATCGCTAACATCTGACCTCCTATGCACTAACTTGCGCTTTCCTTAAAGCTAACTAGTACGTATTCAATGCTAGACCACGTATTGAACATAAATAATTATTAGCCAACGATTATCATGTATATTTATTATTATTTTTAAAAAAATATAAAAAAATTTCTCTTTTTGGAACAATATTTATATTCTTTACTTATTTACATACTTTAATTACAACAGTTATCTTAAAAATTTTAAATCCATTATCATTGACTACAAAAAAAACTTTCATACGCTGACTAGTTTATATATTTTTTTTACTATATTTTACAAAACTAATGAGCTTTTGGTGGGGAAATGTTAAATTTTTAGATATGCTATTCAGAATAAAAAAGCATAGATAAAGAATTCGTAAAGATCATTAAGCGCAGTATTGATATTTATCATGAATCTCTGTTCACGGTTGTCAACTTCTGACAACAAAAACAAGGAGCTCGTTTGAATTCCGTCAATGTGTTTGTTCACCAGGGCAAAAAACGTAAATTGTTGAGAACGTGCAATTTTTCGCTCTGATGATGTAAACCGATATAAACGCATATTTCACGTCATTACGCAAAAAGTTCATAAGACAGAGAGCTTGTTTGCCGAAACGATTTCTTTTTCTACGCCATTGGGAAACAAGGTTTTGATTTTTAATCTCAAATCATTTCCGCAGCTGTTGGAATGGCCTTCATAATTCTGGGTGGTGCGAATAATTTGACATTTGTGAAGAAAAAAGATTTCTGCTTGCTACTGCATTTTGAGATAAGATATGGAGCAGGATTTCAGGCTGTTTTTCAACTTTTGACATTTCCTTATGTGTGTCATATTTTTTAAAAATGGACCAAAATTTGTTCATATTCATAATAAATTAGCATTTTTAAACTTTATTGTTCGAATATGTCAGTTGAAAATATCCTATTCAAAAATAAGTACTTTGAATACGAAGAATAATTGTAATTTAACATTATAATTCTGATATGTAGCTGTTAAACTTCATAAATACGAAAAACGTACATAACTAATTTTAAAATCTGAGCATGTATTTAACTGAATTTATAATTCTAACAGGAATTATGAGTTTATAATTTTTCTACTTTATACTTCTATTAGGGTTTCAGTCCGTGCTGTGCCATGGATGTTTTGTAGTGGTTCAGAATCCATTTAAACCGTAGTCAAAAAAATCGTCAAGGGCGAGGGGGTGGGCAGAAGCTCACAGGCCTACATAAAAACAAAACATCTTATGTTCCGGAATCTGCCAGAAGGCCTTGGCCAACTATGGGCTGTTGTGCCATTTAGAAGATGATAAAAAACATCCATTGGGCTTAAGGAGGAGGATGTCGATTACCAGCAAATAATCTCTGTGAAAGCTTTTTCAAAACTGTTGCTGAATTTCGAATTAATGTTTAGCCAATACAGTAGAACTCTATTGTAAAATATTCAATGTAATTCTTGATTGATGGGTCACTGTTTTGAAACGAAAATGCGAATTCAACGAATAAGACATTAATGAAAAAAAGACGAATCGTTAAAATCGGGCAATATTAATTAAATTCTTTTTAGAGATTCTTAATCAATTAAGGACCAAATGAATCACCATATTAAAATTATATTGAAAGTAGAACTTTTAAGCAAACCTTGACTACTACGCATTTTTTATTCACATTTTAATGTAGAAATCTATGTATAAGAGTTTCCCATTTTGATGTAATGATAGGTAAGATTTTGATGTTATTTATTTACGACAGAACAAGTTCTATTTTTAAACGATGTATCAAATTTCAATGCGTCTTATTATTTTTTTTTACATATGAAAATCTAAGATCAACTGTGTATAAATAATTGCATCCAAGAATTTTCGACAGAAGTTGTATTTATACATATATTTATATATCAAAAGCTAAGGAAAAACCAATTTTATTAAAAAAATAAATAAATAAACAGAAAATAAATCATAAATGGTAAAAATAGAATTGTGAAACCCATATTTCTGTATTTCAGATATAATCTGCCTTATTTGTAAGAAACGCCTGCTTCTAGATTGAGATCTTAAAATTCTAGACATTGCCACTTCAATGCAGCAGCAAAACTGAATTTCAAAGCAATATTTCACTTCCTCGCCTCATGCGTTAGTAGTATTTCTTGGAACTCAAAATCTTTGAAGAAAATTTAGAATTTGATAAAATAAAGTAAATTAAAAGTGTATATTAATATCAATGTTATTTTAAGGACACATTTCCTTCTTATAAAATCTTTTTCACATTTCTTTCAATATATTTTCTTCAATAATTCATATTAATAATAAATTACCAATCTTTTTTGTAGAAATATATATGTAAATTTTATTAGTAAATAGTTTTGCAATCATACAAAGGCTTTCGTAAGAAATTGTAATCTAGGTTAAAATGCAGTTAAAACTTTAAAAAAAATAGATGCGATATTGCAAAATGGATTTAAAGGCAACTGTTTTTGAAACAGGCAAGTAGTTCACCGAATAAAATATTAATGAAAAAGACAAATCATTATTAAATCGTACAATATCAATTAATTTTTCAAAAAGCATTCTTAAGTAATTAGGACCAAACGAATTTTTTCACCATAATAAGAATAGCATTTAAAAAGTAGAATATTCATCAAACCTTTGACTAATTTTATATTTTATTCACATTTTAATACAGAAATTTATGTGTAAAGGTTACTTGTTTAAATGTGATGTTAGGTGTTTTAAATAGAGAAACATTTTTTACATATATATTTATATGTGAAAAGCAAAAGGAAAAAAGCAATTTTAGTAAAAAAAATATATAATAAATAAATAAACAAAAAAGAAATCGGAAAGGGCAGAAATAGAATCTTGTGAAACTCATTTCTGTATTTCAGGTATATTCTACCTTATTTGTAAAAAACACACTGCTTCTAGACTGAGTTCTTTAAAATTCTAGACATCGCCACTTCCAAGCAGCAACAAAATTGAATTTCAACGCAATATTTCATTTAATTTCGTCTTACATTCCTACAACTGTATTTCTTGGACCTCAATTTCTTTGAATTTCATAAAAAGTGTATAACAATATCAATCTAGTTAATTTTAATGATACATTTTCTGCTCTTAATATGTTTCACATTTTTTCAAAACATTTCCTCCAATAATTTCCCATTATTAATAAATTGCCTTTCTTCTGCAGAAATAGAAAAGCAAGTTTTTATTATTAAATAGTTTTTACAAACATACAAAAAGATTTCGTTAAAAATTTGTTATGTTGGTTAAAATATAGTTAAAATTTTTAACAAATTAGACGTAAATTTATATAACTTAGCATATTCTGTAGACGGCATTTATTAGGAAATTGGCTTAATTGGTAGTTAAGCAGTAGGAATTGACTTAAATTGTTCCATAATAAAAAGCATTATTTCATTCCAATTTCTAGAAAGACATCTTTACTGGAAAAAAAGTCATAAAATAAAAAGTCAGGAGTTTTGAGTTTAGGGATGAGATTCAAGAAATTTAAATAATGATACTTTATATGCAAATGAGGATTCCCATATAACATTCAGTATTGATTTGTTAAAATCTCCAAACTGGTTTCGAGATTTGGAGAATTACTTCTTTATACTTTCCTTTCTACTATAATATTCAGGGATTCTGATTTGAAAAGGAACATATTAGAATTATGTAAATGTAAAATAATATATAAATATGTTATGTAATTTCTTAACATATATGAACAAATGCAATAATAATTGATGTAAAAAAATTATTAAGATAAAAAGAATGAAAATTATGGTTGAAAATAAAATTTGTATGTTTGGATTAACTCATTATTTAAAGGAAGCATGTAATTTTAAAATTATAAATTTTTTAGCAAAAGCATTTTTTTTTTTTTTTTTTACACTTTTTATACATTAATCAGAAATTATTCTTAAAAAAATTAATAAATTAGCGAAATAATGTCTTTTAACAAGGTTGTGTTACTTAAATATGTTAAAGGTAGTTTTGTTGTAAGGTTACAATGTTAAATTATAAATATCTAGGATGCTTTGCATAATTTTTTATTATCAAAAAGTAATAATTGTTTTAATCTATCACTATTTTTGAGGAAATAAACTGCAGCATAATTTTGAGTGAAAAAGCTATTTTTAATGTAAAATAAATTAGCGCTTTTAATTTAAATTTTCTTCTAATAATATAGAAAATTTATATCCAAATGTATTTTTAGAATCGGTCTGTGTGAGAATAATACTATTTTCTTAACTGCTTCTCTTAATACATTTTATTTTCTAATTATTGAAGTAGTATTGCTGGTATTCGCAACGTAATCCTTGATAACATTAAATATATTACAATTGTCCTTATTTCAGAGAATAAAATAATTTACTTCTTATAAATAATATAGTCTCACGTAATAGAATATTAAAAAAAAATACTTTAAATATGAAAATAACTATTTTATCAACATTGTAAGAATATTAATAGAAGAATAATTTTACAAAACAATTTACAAAATCCATAAATTAAATCCCAAGGATACTCCATAGATTCTGTAGATACTCCATATTTCCACAGAAATTTCATAGATCAATAGGTACTCCATAAATCCATGGATACACCATAGATTCATAGAAAATTCCATTTATCCATGAATAGCTTATATATCTAAAATTTACCATTGCCATTGTACATATTAGATTTGCCATTGTACATATTTCAAATTCAGATAATCCTATAATCATTTTGCAATACTGAATTAAAAATTAATCTATATTATAGATTAACTTTAGAAATAATCCATAGTTTATTTAGTTTCTATTTATTTATTTATATTTAATTATCTTTAATAATCCACATTATATTCATTAATAATCTTTGATCCATAATCTATAATCCATCAATCCGTAATCTATTTAGGTGCCTGTTGTCTGAGTGGCTAGCTCTCTGACGCTCGGTACCCCAGGTTTCTTGTTCGAAGGCCCGAGCGTGCCATGGTTACTTGCGGTGGTTCAGAATACCTTAAACCGTAGGTCTCTCTATCTATATGATCGTATGGCATCGTAGAGATAACGTTACTCGCTCCGTAGTATGTCTTCAAGCTACACGTGTCTTCTGGGTAGTGCTAAATGAGTACTAAATAAGTTACGGTGCAACCCTTGCTTAATGCATAAAGTATTGTCTCTGTATTGCCAGCTTCCTAGGAAAATCTATTTAATATTTCATCTATACATTATTCATAATATCCATGAATTATGCATTTCAATAATCTATACATCTAAAAATCTATACTCTACCAATTGATTTATTATTAATGTAATCTTAAGTATTTATTATATATAAAAACCGCAAACAATAGATCTTTTATGATCTATACAAAGAATCCAATCTAGATAAATCTTAAAGTAGATTAAACTTAGTATTTGGAATTAAGGAATATTTACTCAGTATTAATCCTGGACTAATTCACAAAAGACCTAAAGCTCAGTTAATGATTTATGGTGGTAAATAAACTTGAAATCAAAGAATGGAAGGAGTTATGAAACTTTTTAAGAGATTCTCTCTTGCGACCCATTAAAAATGCAATCAAATACGCATTTAGCCAGAAACTTAGCGGATGATTACAAATAAAGTAGTAAGTATCCTAATGATTTCAGAGTATTCTAAAATATAACACTCGAATAAGGTACGAAAGCCTTAGGGAGCATTTTTAATGAGCCACTTAACTACACACTCTCTTTATTAGACGTATTAGGATAAGGTATCTGAAGAACCATTGAAATGTAACAAAAGTTCCCCACTATTTTACAAATTGCTGTGCCATCTCGCAAGAGCAGTTCTTACTTTTCAAAAACTTGTTTTCTGAAAAGGATTATTTGATGAACTATAACGTGAAAACTCACTCCCTATATTTTAAAACATTGTCCTGTAATATCTTGCGAAACTTTCCATTTAAATTGTATATGCTTTCTGAAAGTTAAGTTCATATATTATACGAATTTCCTTGCTTTTCGCTAACAAGTTTTCAATAAGAGTCCAGTGTAAAATCAAGGCGAAATTAAACCAATGTAAAGAGTGAGCACATTTTAATGAATCTATTCATGAATATCTAAACAATGGTATGAATAAACATACTTAGTTGTTCATAAATGAGACTTTAAAAATCTAATACCATCTTGCAGAAAACCTTTGTCACTGATGTAAAAAATTAAAAGGGGAAAATAAATAATCTCACAAATGTAATATAAAGACACTAATCAAGGTGGTA